>JMSH01000050.1:143737-167939 GCA_000712465.1 Huntiella moniliformis
TCGACTCATGCAAGTGCCGCCCCCGCCCCCGCCCCGTTAACGGTATGGATATCTCCGTCTGTCCCATGACATCATCTGTTCTCGGCGCCATGCTCACGAGTCAGAAAGAGGCCACCACATTGACATAAGGCGGGAGAGGGAGAGGCTGTTCGGATATCTAATTATGCATATGTATCCTCGGTGGCAAATTTTCAGACCTTTTTTTACTTTTTTGATAGATATTGACCGGGCGTTATTTCGTGTTTTTGCTTCACCGACTTGTGGATTGTATTCAAAGTTACCACTGAAGTGACGACGGTGCAACAATACTGTCTTTTTATTTTTGCCTTGTTTTGGTTGCTTGTTAGTTCGCCCTCCTTTTTGATGGTTCTAAAGCCGCCCGATAGACAAGCCAAGGAGCCCGTATGCGTCTGATCATCTCGCTTGCTATTAAGCTCCAGTCTAACTAGGACAGCCCCTCTAGTTTTTTTTTCCCATTTACTACCACCTAAACAGCTGTAATTCTTCTGCAAATTCAGTCGCTTAGTATTCAAATAGCTAGTATCAGGTTTACCTAAATCAGCCAAAATCATGGGATAACCCTAGACCCAATTTTCAACGGCAATATCGTCATAATTGTCAAAAGTCTCTCCCAAATTTCTCACCTAAATGTTTGTTGCATATCCCGCAAAGCTACAATGCAATGTAACCTTCTCATAATGCAACTATGTAGCCCGCCACATATCCCCACACACGCACAGCCAACCTCTTTTTTCTCCGGCATCATCCTTTATTCAGCCCAGAAGAAAAAAATCGAGAAAAAATCAAAAGATAATCCGTACACATGCATCTTCAGCTTCCGTCACGCGGCATCTTCCCTGTTCATACCCTGCTTTTCCCCTTTTGGGACTCGATATTGGTGAAAACTTGAGCAGGATCATTGGGGATATGTGAGGGACCAGATGTAGACGTGCCTTTTACATGCACGTTGTGGCGATCTCAGCTGCGACCTTGTGGATGTTATTACATAAAGAGGTTGGGAACCATTTGAATGTATGTTGACAATGGTTTGGTTGAACCGCTTGAGTTCGATGTATCATGGGTTTCTGGGACACACACATGTCGATATATTCTGGGTAAAGACCTCGTCAGGGTCGGCTGTAACCAATCATGTCTGCCTTGAGACCCACCCACAAATACTGAAGGAACTTCCAGGCCGGCTGTAATGGTCTTTTCCTACCTACATACACATCTACAAATCAAGTCCCGACCACCACTACAGTCCCGTTTCATCCTACATATCCAATACCAAGTATTCAAAAATCCTAATTGGTCAAATGTTCATATCAATCTAGACCACATATCCAGACCACCATCAAAAAGTCCCTCCCCTCCATCATCAATAACCCTAGGGTCACACAAACTACCCAGTCAGGTCCTTTGTACCACACAGGGTGTCCAGCTTGCGTATATACGACGTTGCGTTGCTTACGGGCCCGGTTTTCATGTCAAGATTAATCAAAGAGATTAATATCCGGTGTGCAGAAGCGACGAGACGGGCGGAACAAAGAGGAGTTAGCTTACAGAAAAAAAAAAGAAGGATACTGTGAATGTGAGTTACGCTGCAGATCGAGGAAGTAGCCGATGTTGCTATGTGAACACAACGGCTTCCTTACCAAACTTCATCATAACAATCTACACCAAAATATCCACATCATCCAACCAACAGCCGCATCCAAAGTGGCGTACCACCAACGTCGTACCCGCCAATTCTAGCAATCCCTACCGAATAATCCCGTTGTCTTGCAACCCAACCTGTCCATATAAAACCCAAATCCACCAACAAACCTATTTCCAAGCTGCCTCTATCTATATCCCACTCGTCCAAATCTCGTCTAAATATGACCCCCAACCAGAGAAACACTCTAACTCCCTCGCACCCTCTTTCTCCTCCGGCACCTCCACAGTGTCTCCGTTGCATGAACGTTCACGACTCCGCCTATCCATACGTCCCAAAGACATGCCATTGTTGTGCTGGCAGCGTCCGGTAAGTCCCCACAAATCTATATATACCCACGTCTATCCATGAATCAACTTATCTAACCCTTCCATCTTTCCCATCCACAGAACCCTTTGCAAGTCCGTCTGCACCGGCTGCGGCGTCAGTCCATGTAAAACCTGTCTCGGCACCGGCAGTCTCCTCTTCGCCTGTCCCTGTTGGAAACAAAATGTCCCATAGCCCAATAAACAAATCCCCATCCTGTAAAAAAACTCACCGTGACGCTCATCAATATCTCGTTCACCTGCCCAACTCCCCCATTCGTCCGTCACACTATCACACAAACGTTCGTCTCCCAACCAATGACGTCACTTGGGACAGATGACTAAGCACAACCCTAAGATAGCGATAAGCGCGTTTTTGGGGTTCGCGGGGCGTTTGTCCTCTTGTGGATTGTGTGATGGGATGGTATGCGATGACCTAGTGGAGTGGCGAGAAGCGAGGTTATTTTCTGGGTCATTTCTTTAATTTGTAGTTGTAGTTTGATTTGTTTTATTTGAGGAGATTGTTGACAGATTGTTGAGCTTCCGAGTTGTGAAGTTTTGATAGTTGAATTGTTCGTCACCATGTCCGTCATTCTCTGTACCGGTATGTCCTATCTATTCTATCTGCGCAGAAGTCCCCGCCACAAAAAAAAAACACAAAAGAAAGAAAGAAAAAAAACTAACCCGTTTTACATCCCAGCTGGCTACGATCACACGATCCGCTTCTGGGAAGCTCTCTCGGGAATCTGCTCCCGTACAATCCAACATGCCGAATCCCAAGTAAACCGTCTCTGTATCTCGCCCGACAAGCGCTTCCTCGCCGCCGCCGGCCACCATAAAGTCAAGCTCTTCGACATCAAATCGAATAACCCCAACCCCATTATCAAATTTGAAGGACACACGGGGAATGTCACGGGCGTGGCTTTCCATTGTGAGGGGAAGTGGATGGTGACGAGTAGTGAGGACGGGACGGTGCGCATTTGGGAAACGAGAAATGCGTCGGTGCAGCGGACGTATTCACATGGTTGTCCGGTGAATGATGTGGTTATTCACCCGAATCAGGGTGAGATTATCAGTTGCGATCGCTCTGGAAGTATCAGAATGTGGGATTTGGCCGAGAATAAGTGTTCGGTCATGTTAGTCCCAGCCGAAGACACGCCCATGTCAACCGTAACTGTCGCCAGTGACGGCACCATGCTTTGCGCCGGAAACACCCAGGTAAGTCTCCCCGCATCCTTTTCCATACCCACACAGACTAACAACAACTCAGGGTTGGGTTTTTGTCTGGCAACTAATACCCTCTCCGGAATCCACCCAACTGGTCCCCATAACCCAATTCCAAGCCCACTCCACCTTCATAACGCGCATTCTTCTCTCCCCCGACGTCAAGAAACTCGCCACCTGCAGTGCCGACCATACCGTGAAAATCTGGCAAGTATCCCAAACCGAGCCGACCCCCGCCCCCTCGGACCCATCGGAGCCCCCCGAGCATGTACCGTTTGTTCATGAAGCTACACTTCATGGTCATCAGCGTTGGGTGTGGGATTGTGCTTTTAGTGCGGATTCGGCCTATCTGGTTACTGCATGCTCCGATCATTACGCGCGCCTGTGGGAACTGAGTAGCCAGCAGGTCATCCGTCAGTATAACGGCCATCACCGGGGAGCTGTATGTGTGGCGTTGAATGATTATTCCGAGACACGGTAGAATAATGGGGGTGGCCAGGACGTTAAGATTGGGAGTACGGCGTTGGGGTTTTTGCTTGGGATTGTGTCGTATGCTTCGTTATATTTAAACATATACATCTATATATACAGAAATACTTTCTGACTCACCAACCGTCTCCCCAGCCATCATCGTCACCTGTGTCTTTGACTTTAGTGTCAATCTTCTTAGCTACTACAGGTTTCTTTTTCGTGACAATCGGCTTTTTAGCAGCCGTGGTAGTTTTGCTGAGACCCTTGGGAAGTGTCTTGGCCAATGGCTTCTTCTTAGCCTTCTCCTGTGCAGCTAACCACCCAGCAAAGTCCGGTTCACCGCCATCATCGTAGTTATCCTTCTCTGCAGAGGCAACTGGTGTAGCCCATGGGTCATCATCTTCAGGGAACCCGTCATCCTCGTTACTAGGGAGAACCACCTCCGGAGTCTTCATAGCTTCCGGTTCGTCCATTGTTCCCCAACCATCGGCGTCGTCATCTTGATCCCAACCGTCAGCGTCACCTCCTACATCCGGTACTATAGTCATCTTAGCTTGCGCCTTTGGTCCTGATGCCAACGAGTTCGTCGCTGGTGTTGGTTTCGTCGCAGGTATCGCTTTGGGTTCATCCTTCTTCTCTGTCCCCGCACCCATTTCCCCAGTTGCAGCTGCCACCTTATTCGTAAACGAAGAAATCGCCCAACCCGTCCAGCCACCATCGCCCGCCGGTTGTGGCGTTCCCATCCGTGGCGTAGTTCCCGTATGTTCTGTACTCGACGGCACTGGTAAAACGGAATCTGGCATTGACGATGCCGCCTTCTTTACCACCGCCAAGTAAATCTCAATAGTCTTGCCCGCCTGTTCCCGAATCATCTTTTCTTTGTCAATTAACAAAGGTGACAAAGCAGGCAAAATCCTCGCTGCACAATCTTCAGTTGAAAATGCATCTGTCGTTGCCGCAAAAGCCATTAATGCAGCATTCCGGGCATGCACGAAGGGATCACGGAGAGACCGAGAGAAGGCGGCGATGAGAACTTTACTGCGAGTGGACGAGTTGAGATGTTTTGCTAGCTTGCCGAGACAAATGGTGGTGTTGGTGCGGATACCAGGTTGCTCATCGTTTTGGGTCTTTGCCAAGTGGCGGAGGAGTTCGCCGTTGATGGTGCGATCGGATAGTTTGGTTACGAGTGTTAAGACGGATTTGAGAGTTTGTTCACGGATTATAGGAGCGGCATCGGTGAAGCCAGTGGTCTATAGGGGAGGTTAGATAATGAAAAACCCAGGCAAACAAAAGAGACTCACTATTTGAGGGAAGATCTTGTCGTTGACAATCTTTTGGGATAACTTGTCAATCATCCCTGGCATCCCGTCAAGCAACGCTACACGAACCGCCCGATCTGGGTTCGCAAACAACCGTACAATAGCCGGCGTAACCCGTGCTGTAAATTCCTCCTCGGACAACTTAACTGCAATCTTCAAAACTACCGCCAAAGCCTTCGGGCCACCACCACCAAACTCAACCGACTTGAGCAACTCGGGTAAAACCTTCATCTTGAAAAACTCCTCTGGGAAGTCATCCGCCACCGCATCCAAATCATCCAGGAACTCGTCTCTTTCATCCCCACTCTTCATACCCAGATTATCGATTCCATCTGTAAGTTTAATCAAAGGGGAGTCGAAGAAAGAGCCTGACCGTTTTCCTTGGTCAAGGTAGTGCGAGATGGTCAAACGAGACTTGGGATTGGGGTTGCACAGGCGTTTATATCCCGCCTGCATTGACGCGGGGATGTTAGTCGTCTTACCGGCGGCGTCTGGACCGGGGTAGTTCCCGTTGAAGCATTCGTAGATTAAGGTACCGAAGTTGAACGAGTCCATTGCGCCTGTTGGGTTTTGCTTCAAGACGGGCCAGCCGGATGAAGCGATTTCGGGGGGTGCATAGCGGTTTGCGTCGGGGACGAGGGTTCCGTAGTTGTAGATTATTGCGTCATCGTCTTTAACGGAACTGAGGATGTCAAACCCGCCTAGTTTCCACTCGCCACTTTCGGATGTGTATAAACTGGAGACCCGCAAGCACCCGTGAATGGAAGCCGCATCTTCGTTGATAAACTTCAATGTTGTCGCAATTGAAAACAACCCCCACTTAATCGTCTCCGCGCTCAAACTCTTTCTTTTGATGTTCCATCGTAACGGGGTAACTCTCTCCGTCGCAATATATATGTATGTATCCGTTTCCACAGTGTCCAGCACCTTGATTACACCAGGATGTCTCATGGTCCGAAGTTTCTTGAGGAAGTTGCGAGCGAGGGGAGCGCGTGGCCGGTTGGCGGGAATGTCGAAAGAGAAGATGGAACAGGGAGAGCCGTCCTCCTTACGGGTTCCATTGTTGAGAGTCCAAATGGACGAGTCAATGTCGACACGATCACCAAAGGAATATGGGAATGGCGGGCCTTGCATGGCCATTGCCGAAGCGACGGCTGACTTGAGGAAGTCCATAGCCCGTAGGGTGGTGTTGTGTTGTTTCTGGGTCGATATTAATGAAAAGGCGGCTGGTAAAGTGTCGCTACTGGGCGTTTGTAATGTGACGTTTGCACGAGTCAGTTAGATGAGACCTGTCCGGGTAGTTCCGAGAGTATTAAAGAGTTCTTAAGCGAAAAATATATCTTGGCTTGTACAGATCTCCCTCCAATTGCTTCCAACAACGCCATGATCGTTCTATGGCGCATGACGTGCATTAGGGTTGCATGGGTTATGTACGTCACCGTGTAAAGTGCCAACCAGCCTCGCGTTATCACATTTAATTTTGGTGATATTGATGTTACACTCTTGTCAGCCTTGCATAAATATTTTGCCAATCTTTTTAGCACTTAAAATTGTCTTTTTGCTAACTACCAGGAGGTACTATGACCCAATAGAGGGCTCCAAACTTCCACCGCGAGGTATACTCGCTTTTTCCACACCTATCGCAAGTTTCCCCTTTTGATATAGCCAACACAGCTATGATGTTCTCTGGTAAAAGGTCTTAATGATATGTTCTGGTTCCACCGACGTCATATGTCACCCGACAGACAATTCGTTTGTCCGCACCTCCGGCGGTCCAAATCTCTTGATTCTACATACCCCGGAGGTGTGTCATTGACTCGCCTCTTATTTGGTGTCCCAACTAGAGACTCCACTTGGTCGGGATCAAAGGCAGAGGCGTATAGACGATTGGAGGAGCCGCTCAATTCGAAATGATGGACAATTAGTGCTGAGCTGCTTAACCTTGAAAAATACCATTCACGCCACGAGAAAAATGACTAACAGACTCCAGATGCCTGATCACGAATAACGAAGATGTCTACGCGATACCCTAATACGCCGCCCACAAAGCGCAAAAATGTACACAACCCCGGAGACCTGCACAACGCGAAACGCGTAAAGAATGCACACGACCAGCAACAGAATGATGGATTACCACCGCCGCCGGTACCCGCAAAACGGAAACCTGGACCGGGCTTTGCTACGCGCCGTATTGCTAGATCACGTACGGATAGTAGACGGGCTCGGGCTGGGTCTGGGAATCTGGGGAGACACCCGGTAGCTAGGGCAGACCATTATTCCCCACCAAGAGGACCTCGACATGAGCCATCTCAGTCACCAAAGGGGGATCGTTATGAGCCTTCACCATTTACACAAGAGTACAATCACTACCCTCCACCACTACAAAGAGAACAGTTGTATAAACCAGAACCGTCTAGAATACGACCGAATTTCCAACGGGAACAAGTGGATAGGCTGGAGGACTATATTGAGCTTGACGCCTCTGCTATTGGTGAATATGAAGCGGGCCTTTCGCAGCAAGGATATAGTTCGAGACCAGCTTCAAGGAGACAGTCTATTGTACAGCTGAACGGGTATGAGAGCTCGGACGACGATATTCCGGCTGTAGTTGGGGACGGCTCTCGGGTTCTTTCTGTGAGGTCTGATTTGGAGGAAGAGGAGGACTTGATTCTGTCACAATTAGAAGGGAATGGTTCACCACCAGACATTCCGGGTCCTATCAAGGAACCTGAAATGGTGGAAGCGACAACCGACATAGAGGCACCGCCGGAAGCTGAGGTGCCCCCAGAACCAGTACCACAACAAGATTCAAGGTTCATACCACCACCAAGGACACCCACTGGGCCTAGACGACAGATGCCACACCGACTGGTAGCATGGCCAATCCAGACGAAAGGTCCTTTCTCAAATCGAATTGTTCTCATCCCGCAACCACAACCAACGCCTTCAGTAACATCCTTCTCAAGCGTAGCAGGAACAAGCCCGATCTCAGTCAGTACAATGTTTCGCTCTAGTCCAGTACTTAAAAGTATTCATTGTTTACCGAGACCACAGCAAGCAAGCGTGATTGAGGACGACAGTTATCTGGTGGAGGAAGACTCGATTGTTCACCCCGGGCCACCTCAAAATAAGACTCATTTAGTAGAGGAAGCGCATGAAATTACAGATCTGGTCAAGGCAAGACAAGAGTTGAAACTTGAGCTTCAACAGCTGAAGCAGAAACATGAACTTGGACTTCGTGCGCTTCAGGCTTCCATGTCTCGGAAACAGGAGGAAGTTGAGTACGAGAAGAGACGGCTAGAGACGGATTACGATTTTGAAGGTGCTGGGGGGACGTCGAGACTAGAGGACCTGGAAAAAGAGGTTGAGATGTTGAGTGGGATGATTTCTGATTACATGACGCAGATTAATCGTGAGGAGGGGGCTATCAAAGAGAAGGAACGGGATTTACGGCTGCTAGAGTTGAAACAAAAGCAAAAGCAGAGAGAAACAGAGAAGGAGATAGAGGATAAGAGGAGGAAAACAAAACAAGCCCTGATCGAACAAGGACTGGAGTTTTTCCTTCAGGATATAATGGACTTGGGGGCTGGACCAGAACAATATTTGGCGAAGCAAAACAACCCAAATGATATCAGAGAGAGGGCGTTATGGTCCAGTGAATGGAAACAAGCAAATTGCCCGAAGGAATTTCCACAAAGCTTTGCTATGGCAAGGCAAAAGGAGATTAAGGAGAGAGAATTGCTGGCTCAAAAGTGGAAGGAGGAACAAGCCAAAAAAGAGGAGACAAAGAGACGGCAGAAACAGTTTGAAGACGAGCTTCGAGAAGAGGCTGCAGCCAAGCAGAAGGCTTTCCGAGAAAAGCAACAAAAGCAACAACAACAACGAGTACTTGAGCTTCAAGAGCGCGAGGTTCGTATACGGGAAGCTAAAGAAAGGGATATGCGCGAACGCGAAGCTCAAGCTAGACAATGGAAGGAAGCAGAAGCTCGGAAAAAGGAACGGAAAGAAAAGGAGGCCCGGGATAGAATCGCCAGACAAAAGGCGTTGAAGGAGACAGAAGAAAGAGAACGGGGACAGAAAGAGAGGGAAATGAGAGAATGGAAACGACAGAGTGAACAGAGAATATCGGCGGATAAAGAGAGATCACTTATGCCTCCACCTCCGGCTCCGATACAAACTGTTGACCCCGTGTTGTCTAGGAATGGTATGGCTAGTTCAAAGGTTACGCCAGTTCCCGTGCCTTCTTATGTGGTTACACCAGTCGTTAGAGCCCCGGTTGGATTTGGATCTGGGCACGGAAAGGATGCTAAAGAGACGAGGGTCCTTCCTTCTGGCATGGTAACCCCTGTTCAAGGTGGACAACATGGTTACCAGATGCCGATTGGATATCCGGGACAACAGCCTGGTCAATACCCCATTGGACATGTCATGCCTAGACCTAACCTCTACGAGCCGGTTCACAAGGGATCTTTCCGAGGTCCACGAGGTCCAAGTAAGAAGACAATTGATCAGACCCCGGTGAAGCCCCCAACTGAACCAACACCACCGGCAAGCCAATTCTCTTTTCTCGCCCCGCCTGCTGCTCCCAGATTCAACGTTCAAAATCCTCCTCCGCCAGTCTTGACATATGCCCCACCGGTGTCACCCACGGAGCCACAGGAATTGTCTCTAGCCCAGCAACAGCAAAGGTCCAGACAAGAACAACAGATGGCTAAGGCAAGATTGGCCGCGGGGTTAGTTAAAGTTCCAACACTCTTTTCCAATGGGCCTGTTGAAACACCCAAATCGACGTCTACATGGCAGATCCCACCAATACCTCTATCTACAGACCAAAAGAGGTCTTCCTGGATATTGAAGAACCTACCGATTAGAGTGACAAATGACATTCACCTCAACTCTTCAAAACACCCAACTTCTACGCCCCGTCCGAAATGGCGGAAGCACGCCTTTTGCGGAGCCCGTGTGGAACTCTCACTATCCCAAAATATCTCTCCTCCCCGTCTCTCATCTGTCGTTTCTTCTTCTTCTCAAGAACAATTCTGCATGATTGTCCCGCATAGCTTAACAGACCGTAGTAAATGGACCACCATTCCTGAACAAGTATGGCAATAATATAAGTACAAAGTACCAATTCAACTTAAATAACCTAGTCTACTTTACCAGGCATTATCGTCCTTATCATCTTTCTTCCCCTCATCCACACTTGTACCACTCCCCTCGGGTGGGTTACCCCAACCATCGGAGGTCTCCCCAGGCGGGTTGCCCCAGCCGTCAGAGGTTTCCTCGGGTGGATTACCCCAGACATCCGAGGAGGTATCCTTGGCAGGAGCTCCCCAGTCATCTTCGTTGCTGGCGGGGTTATTATTGGTGTTCTCCCAGGAGTCACCATAACCACCACCGCCATAATTATCATCGCGGTCCCGACCCCGATCCCGTCCATATCCACCACCACCACCTCTATCACCTCTCCAGTTCCCACCGCCGCCACCGCCACCGCCATCTCTCCGACCACGTCTCTCCCCGCCATACCCACCACCATAACCAGTCCGCTCCGTATACCCTTCAAAGTCTCTATCCACCGGCTTATCATCTCTCGCCTCTCTATTCTCATCAAGATAGTACCCTTCCAACGGGGGCGTCGCAGCTCTCGGCATCGGTGGAGGCCGCGGGGGTTCTTTGGCACGTCGGGCTTGGGCGCTCCCGCTGAAGCATGGGTTGTATTCGCTTACCCAGGGGATTCGTCCCCGATGGGTTTGGGTTGGCCCGTGCTAATGGTGGATGTGTTAGTTGGGTCCCGGAGGAGGAGGGGGAATGGGGAACTCACGTATATAGGCTTTTTCTCCCGTGGATCCTTATCGACGATTGTGATTGTCATTTTGTACTACCTATGTACCGTCTTCATTCCTCTCCTCGTCACCGTCGGGGATACACCCCTCTTTATACACCTCCACTTGACACATCATCCCAAAACACGGAATCCCATCCCATCCTACCGCGGTATACTCCGTCCCATCTTCCCGCCCGGTCTTCTTCTCCATATCCCCCTTCTCACGTCATCACCATCGTCTTTCTGGCTATGAACTGTCGTAATATGTTTTCCGACCGGATATACATCTGATATCCATGGCACCTGTTTCTTCACTCTTGTTGGTGGGCCATGCTATATATCCTTAGTCAGCGCAAACCTCACTTAGCTAGAGAAGTAACAAGGGACGAACCTTTTGGGTTGTACGACGGCGTGGGTCATCTTTAACGAGGTATACGGGCATTTTATGATGATTTGGTGATAAGACTGCG
The DNA here is from genome assembly GCA_000712465.1 of Huntiella moniliformis. Classification (NCBI taxonomy): domain Eukaryota; kingdom Fungi; phylum Ascomycota; class Sordariomycetes; order Microascales; family Ceratocystidaceae; genus Huntiella; species Huntiella moniliformis. Next base: position 155,071 of record JMSH01000050.1, read on the forward strand.
ATTAGATTTGTCTTGTTACATACATTCATGCAGGGAGCCACGGTTATGTAGAGAACATGGCAATTTATCTCAAGAATTTTTCAATCTCATCATTGTACATTTTTTCATCCTGTCTAGGCATCTCTTTATGAGTGCGGGAAATTCATACCCGTAAGGTCCTCGGGCAAATTGTTTGGTTGGTTTGTCCCCAAGCTCAAGTCAGCCGGGTCAACACCATCCAACCCATCCAACCCCTCCAAGCCCATACCAAACGAGGGCATTTCCATAGCCCGTCCGGGCCAGACCTGGTTAAACCCCGCCATGGAAGTCAGAGGGTTGTGATTTCCGTAAATCATACTAAGCACGTCATCTGGTTTGGCAATAGCCTGTTGCGCGACAGTAGGATACGACATAGGGATATTGCCCATCTGGACATCGTTATCCTGTGTCAGAACCGGATTCGTTTGGCCACCATCACCAAGCTCCCCCTCACCCTCCGTACCAAGGAATGAATATAACTCATAACCCCGATCACCAGGGTTCGTCGGCATGATTCCCGCTCCCGAAAACAAAGATGTTTTCGACGGAACACCGAGAGTTAACCCCGCCGGTCCAACAGCTAGAAGTCCCGAGAGAGTAGGCGCCTCAGTCTGTTCCGCAACCGAACCTTCCTCTGCACTACCGTCATTCGATAGGGGAGGGATACTTTCCGAGGCGACACTACGGCGGATATATCTGGGAGCTGCTCGGGTGTTATCAAGGGTCGAGGCCAAGTCGTTCGAGGACGCGGCGGATCCAGCTTCACTACGGGCTCCACCACCGACGTCTCCGGTTTCAGCGGCGTTTGAAGGACGGGCTTCAAGACGGATGAACGAGGAGACGGCCTGGGCGAAGTCTAGAGCCCCGGCTGCCTTGTACCGGAAGAGGGTGGTACTGATGAATGATAACAGCGGAGCCGAATGAATGATACTAGCCGGGGGGTTGGAAGGGGATATCTTTGACCCAGTGGGACACTGTAAAATACCCTTGAGGAGGATCGCGAAACCTGATAAGGCTAGAAGATCGGTCTTGGCAAGAGGGACGGTGAATCCCGAGTTTCGTTCCTCGAGGATACCCGTGAGGATGACGATACGACGAGAGTATCTAGCGATAGCGTCAACAGCGATGTTGAACCAGTTGGAAAGATTCCGTTCGAGGATAATCCGGTTTAAAAGAGTACGTAGGTAGTAGTAAATGATAGTCTATAATGGTTAGTCTCATAAATCAACCTTTAAAAGCAAGCAAACTTACCAAAGCAGGCGGTCCATCCAAAACTCCCGAGAACTGTGGCCGATCATTGACAGGCTGAAACCCCACTCTTTGGTCCTTTGGCAATCTCTGTTCCCAAGCCATCAACTCGCTATCAAACCTCTTCAACTTCTCCATATCGATTTCCGTGTCACAAACTGAAAACGCATAGTCAAGAATCTCTGCAAAGAGCTTGGAGAGTTCATAAAGAGACAAGGCGGTAGAAATCCGAGTTGGGGAATCTGGCAAAGTTGGAATAATCCCTTGGTCGGTGATGTTCTCGTCATCTATTGGCAGGGGAAACTCGCAATGACAGAAGTTTGAGTTGAGGAGACGAGGAAGACCCAGAGAGGCGGCGGCAAAACTGGTTTTGTTAGTTGGGTTTCTTGGGTGTGTTGAGATAGGGGATAACTTACCAGTCAACCGTAAATAAAGTCCAAAACACCTTTTTCCGAACTTGCTCCACCGGCGCACTAAACGTAAAATTTCGCTGGCTATGATGCAAGCCCAACCGCATAGCGGTCGCTACAGCCAGGGCTCTGTACTCACCGACCTGGGCATGTTGACGGCGCATTAAAGAGTAAATACACGCCAATAGAAGACATTGTAACCCCTCCATACTCTGGACATTGCCAGCTTCCTTCATATACTCTTGCCACATCATCTCACACTCTCTAACGTCATCTCTTTCGATTCCACGAGTGGCTACCCCAGATAAACTTAACACTAAGTAAACCTGTGCTAACTTAAGAGGATTTTTAATACGCTCGGGGGTATGTTGGAAAACATTGTAGATGGGGAGGAAAGCACCCCGATGTAACACAGGGAATACACTGGCCCATTTGGTAAAAAACAGAGTAACGAGTCTGTTCATTTGTGGGCGAAGAGTTTCCGAGACATATGGTGTGGGGTAGTGAGAGGTGACTTCTTTTGTGGTAAGAACTGGAAGAGATGGTGTCTGAATGAAGGAGGTGGGGTTGAATGAGGGGTTAGCCCGAACTGTTTCTTGCATTTTGCGGCAAAATAGTTCTGGGAAATGTTAGCTGGGAGGTTATAGAAATGAGAGGTTAACTTGACTTACCAATGAATGTTCTACCACTCGACATGCCCATGAAGAATTGATCTTGGACTTCAGAATCAAGAAGTAACCGAGGCTTAGCAGTCATGAACTTAGGAAGCTTCTTGTGTCCTTGGTCCCCATTACCAAGTCTCTCCATTCCAAGTCCCACTCCGGTAGATCTAATCTCAGGTTCAACAACCATCTGTGCCTTCTCAGTCGTCCCAACCACGCGACTCGCGGCAGCCCCAATTCTCTCAATTTTCTCCGCAAACCCTCTATTCTCCTCCTCCAACTCTCTCACTCTATCCTCAAGACACTCGGTATAACCTCTAGGGAAAGCCCTCCGGGAAAGCTTATCACTGGTTCTGCATTCGAAACCAACGGCAGTACATGACGAGCAGGTAGGACGGAGTCCATCGCAACGGATCTTCTTGGTTCGACACCGGTCGCATGCCTGAGCGATGCGAGACTGTGCGTTTTTGCCAACCTGGATTACCTTCATACCGGTGGTGCGGGGGGGTAGACGAGGAGAATCGCCGGTGGTAGAAGGGCTCGGCTTGGACTTTTGCTTGCGGCGGGGAGGCGTAGGTGACATTTTTGATGGTGGAGTTCTACTATGTAGACGACGTAAAGATATTGTAGAACGCTTGTAGGTCGTAGGTCAACGGGTGATGGTGATAAATAGTCACCAGCGAATAGAATCAGGTATATATAAGACCGGTAATAACAAAGTAAAACCCGGATACATACAAGTTATTCCCGTGTATGCAGATTCCAATGATAGTGAAAGTACACAAGTAACAATGATGATGTAAAAAAATTATAAAAAATCTTAAAAGGTAATTTCTCAAAACTAACAAGACAGAAACTTCCACAACTTCTCAAAATCTCCATGGCCCCGTCTCTTCTTATATACCCGGAATCTAAATCCCCCAAAAGCTCGCATCCCATGCCACAGGAAAATCCACCAAATAACAAGACACAAGTCATGTTCCCTTTCTTGGCACTAAAAGAAGGAAAAGAGAAAAATAAAGAAAAAGGTAGTGTAATGCCCTTGTAGACAACGAGGCAATGACACCGGCCGTTTGTTTGCAGTTGCATGGTCTTTGGAACTAGGGGAGTGAGTTTAGTGATTCCCGAGTGGTCTCTACATATGTAGAGGCATACACGACATAGTGGCGAGGGCTGACTGAGCTAGAAATCTGGGGTAGTGACGGAAAACGATGCTATGGTTCTAGTTCGTTGAGGATATAATCTGGGGAAAAAAACCGGGGGGATCGGTTTTACTTGGTCACGGGTCACTTACAGATGTGTTTTGGTAATGCCAATGACTATGTGTTTGTATGTTGTATGTATGAGTCTACTTTGCATATCATCATTATCAATAGGATGCTTGAGCCTCTCTTCTCTTTCATTTTCATTATACGGATCATGAGAGATAAGGGTTACGTGTGACGTCTGTCAAAATAGCTTCCTAGATATGTCAAGATGAATAAGATTTCCATCAAAAACTTGGATTGAAACGATTCTCACTCATATGCGTATTCATACTCATAACAAACTCACCCGCATCTATGTGTACATCCCCAATCCCTCCATCTTCAAGTCTCAGCATAGTGAACACACACGCCTAGCAAAAAGACACCACATTTACTGCATTCATTCATTCGCCCCGTCTCCAGTTCAGTCTCGACCAATCTACCCACCATTCCCAAATAGGCAATCAATCAAGGCCCCCTCGATTGATCCCGTGCCCCATCCGCATCCCAGTTCATCCGTCGAGTCAATCCAGGTCAGGGTCCACCTTCCCACAGCTACAAACAAAGGGGGGGCGTGTAAGAAGAACTCGGGACTCTTTCTTTTTGGGTTGTACAGAGATATCGAGGGTTGGATGTATGTTTGTATTGTAGATTCTGTGAGTTTTCGTTGATGACGTGGGTGGTTTCTTCAGGTTGATTTTTTTTCATAAGGATGTCGAGTCTCGAGGACGCTTTCATCCGATAAGACTAGAAATGACGTATTCGCCGGCTTAGGGAAAAATATACACCATGAAAAGACATGTATTGGGTAGTTCGAAGCTTGAAACATCATAATAAACTAACAGATGCCTTATGAACTTTTTCTCCATTGAACTTTCCACTGACATTCCCCCACAATTACGTCTCGGTTAGTTTGTTGAAAAATCCGGGGTAATCACGAGTCATTGAAACCATTGGCACGCGAACCAAACTGACACCTTCACCACGCCATAACGTTCCCTTATCATCTTGCCATCCGGTGTCTCCCGCAGTTTACCGAGGTGTTCATACATTCACCCGACCAATCTCTCTCTCCCCAAATAACCGGAAAAAAAGAGAAATCTCTCTTTCCCGCGTGACAACCTTCCATTTCAGCACATAGCATACATACAATCCAGTGCATTCTCACACTCACAAACTCACTCACCATGTTTCTCATAAGCCATCCATCCATTCATCATCGTCGTCAACCAACGAACCACGCTAGCCCCAAACAAAAATCCGGGGTAAATGCCACCCCCCATCAGAATCAAGTTTCCTCTCCTTTTTCCCCACGCACGCACGCTGTCGCCACGAAAGAAAGAAAAAAAAAATACCCACATGCACGCCCCAATCCACACGCCCATTTCTCCTCTTTTCTCCCCAGGGATCCAGCCTAGTCGCCCGGTCTAAGTCAATTGAATTGGCATCCTATTTGGGAATAGCCTGAAGGATTCCCTTGGAATCTGCGTTGTTGTGACTTGCCTGAGTGCCGGATATACAGAAACTAAACTACCAAGCCCATCAAACCACCTTGTTCGTGATTGGATTGCCACGGGAAATCCGGACGAATCAATAGACACAGCTCAACGAGGTCTTTTGAGTTTCCAGTCTTCTGGTTGGTTCGGTGGGTTTCTACTCCGTGTCATGTACGTAGTTAGGTCACCTGGTTCTTCATCCTACCTCCCTGATGGCCGTCTTCTTTATGTCTTCTTCCCCGCATTTTCATGCTTGCTAGAGCCGTGTCTTTGGATCGTTTTCTATAACGTGTTTGTGACTTCCCCGGATTTTTGTTTCTCGGGTTTAACACGGGGGGAAAGAAACAACACCGTTGAAGAAACACACACATGCCACCACAGAAACGCACGTAACGCCACAATGTCACTCGTTCAATCGTATCCAAATCACCCAATCACATCTCCTTTATTCTTCTTTGATACTGACACATGCAAATATACATGTATCAACGCATCAGAATCTCCTTATTCTGCTCCCTTCTCCTTTACCTTCCCCCTTTGTAGTTTGTCGTCATTCTTTCCTCTCCCCACAAAAATAAATCTACATCTAGTCCCATCCTTCCCAATATCCCATTATCGATCCATCTGCTCATGACCATAACCACGCCACCTTGATCAACAAACCCTAATCCGACCCTATAGAACCCTACGACATCATTCGATTTTCAATCCTATTGCTACGCAACCCATTCAAGCACGCTTTTCAAAGAGAAAACTGAGACGGTTAAGTGACACTGCATCGGATTGTGATTTGCGACATGAGGGGGGATTTAGCCGCGAACGAAACGGGGATTATTTTTGATGTATCTAGCTGAAATCTACTTCGCCGTCTACTTCCGAATTCTGTTGGGGGGATGGTGTATCGTCATTATGCCTTGTTGGCTGGCTCTTTGATTGGTCGTGAAGGGCTTGGATTACCTGTTTGGGTGAGTACAGAAGCCCGGATTGGAGGGTGGTGATGTATGCTTGAACTGTTTGGTTTTCATATACCTTGGTACTCTGCGTATATTGTTAGTTATGGGTATTGTCGGGGAGACGTGAAACTTACTTCGTTGTCAATGTACTCCAATGCAACCCCCAGTAAATGAGCTTCCGTATAAGCAAACTGCGCGACAAGTCGATATCCATATTCCCGGTTCTCCCAGAGCTCTTCATGCCGATCTAGATCAAAGTGATCCGAGATCTTCCCTAGTGCCTCGGATAAGAAACCTCGCAACATCTCCAAAACCCGAAACTCAATGACCGGTAGAATCTCATTACCATCTAACAATGTCTTTCCCGTAGTAGCTTTCTCAGTGACGTCAACATCATCTAGAAACATCCGTAGTTCCTCTTCTCCAATGACTGTCCGGGCTACTTGGAAAGTAAGTCCATCCTCTGCATTCAAGGATGCGAGATATCCAAACGGACAATCTAGCCCTGTTCCAACCTCATCCCAACTTTCCAAGTCACTAGGGAATGTAACCTTCGCAACTGCGCGGTCCTGGAATACTGCCTTCTTAGCTTTGATAAGAGGGTCGTCTTCTAATGGTCCTCCTTCAATAGGGATAACTAGTGGGCGAACGGCGTTATCAAGGTCAAACATGCCATAAGCGAAGAGAAACTCGGCGGCACCACGGTCAAGTCCGTAGTTGATACAGATTTGTTCACCATTCATGACTGTTTCCCCATCACGGATAACAAGAAGGACGTCTCCCGTTTGCGAATCCCGTTCCCACCGCCCTTTTGCTTCGGAGTCGTGATTTGCCATGTCAAGGATAGGAACCATCACGTTTCCTAACACCGGAACTTCCAATACCCGGGACCTATACCACGCATCTGCTAGTTTCCAGATCCCTTCTTCGTCAAAGTCTATCATGGGAAGAACATCCCCATCAGCACATCTCTCCCATGCCTCTTTGAACCGCGTGGCACATTGTGACAGAACATGTAACTTGGCAGTGACTGCCGGGCCAAGTTCTGTCCCGGATAGAAATGGGAGGTAGTTAGATGGCCAAAGGGTAGGTGTTGGTAAATACTCAGGGAGAAACTCAATATATGATAACCACGCTGTAGGCACAGCAGGGACATTATGTATCTTGCCAAGTTGCTGGAAACAAAGGAAGAGTGTGAATTTCTCAGCGGGGTTCTATCCTCGTTAGTTAATATCACACACCCAATTCAAAACAACTCACAACTGGTTCAAACTCCCCAAGTAACTTGCGAAATCCCGCATCAACCTTGGCGTAGTTCTCGATATTCTCCCCACTCAAAACAACATCACCCGGAACTCTAACAACAACCCCCTCCGTCGGCTCCGTCGCAACAACTCCTTTTCCGACTTCATCATCAATCTTCCGGATCTCAGCATTCCTTATCGTCACCCCATTAAACCAACACCACGTCGTCAAAACACTATCTTCCAATTCGGCCATAATGATCTTTACCCTCTTACACCTCTCCATCTCCGGCGTCCACCGGCGTCGTTAAATCCCCACTTTCCTTATCGATAAGCCCCATCTATTAATCCATCACTTTTTGCCTTTGTAGAACCTCCGCCTATACCAAAAAAATCCCCCCGTAGGTATGACGATACCACCTTAAACCCCAGTATGTACGCACGCACGCACTGACTCCCACCTTGCATCCTTTCTTCGATTACTTACCGCTTTCGGTACGCCGTCCACCATCGTGGATTAACCCTATTCACAACCCATCAAGATTTTCGAACTTGCGATTTCACATTTGAGAAATTCATTTTTGAAGAGGACACCATAGATAATTATCACCGAATATGGCCCGCGATCCGCTCATCGGGCTCGTTGGTAAGCCCTCTGCCGGGAAAAGTACCACTTTGAACTCTCTCACTGATGCTTCTTCCAAAGTCGGTATGTCCACCTTTCTACATTCCCCGCTCAAAGCTAACAAGCATAGGAAACTTCCCGTATGTGAATAGATATCTTGGGATGATGTGGATGGATACTGACAACGTAGCTTCACCACCATCGACCCGCAACGTGCCATAGGATATCTCCAGATTCCCTGTGCCTGTGCCCGTTATGACCTTTCGGAAAAATGTAAACCCAACTATGGCTCTTGTAGCGCGGGTATGCGTTCTGTGCCCATTGAATTGCTAGATGTTGCCGGTCTAGTCCCCGGTGCTCACGCCGGGAAAGGTTTAGGAAACAAGTTCCTTGACGACCTTCGTCATGCCGATGCGTTAATCCACGTTGTTGATGCCTCAGGCACAGTTGATGCTGAAGGAAAGGAAACAAGAGGATACGACCCATCAGTTGACATTGCCTGGCTCCGTTCCGAAATCGTCGCCTGGATCTGGGGAAACTTGAGGGAGCGGTGGCCATCGATTCGCAGACGCCACATCGCGACGAAAAGTCACGCTGTGGAGACTCTCCGTGCACAGTTTGGTGGATACGGAGCAAACTTGAAGCTTGTTCAGCGGGCTCTCGATCGGTCGGGATTGAAAGAGGCATTGGAAGAATGGGATGATGACCAGTTACAACATCTGATTAACGCGTTTATTGATGAGAAGTTTCCCACGGTCATCGCGTTGAATAAGATTGATCACCCCGATGCAGATAAGAATATCGCCAAGATTGCAAAGCAGCAAGACGCGGATAAACTGGTTCTTTGCTCGGCCGTTTCTGAGGTGTTTTTGAGAAAGATGGCTAAGCAGGGGTATATCCGGTACACGGAGGGTAGCGAATTCATTGATACTCGGGAAGATCTTATTGCCGATGGTGATGAGACGGGTGGAGGTCTCAAGGAGTTGGATGATAAGAACCAAACGAGAATCGAGAACCTCAAGGATATGGTGTTATATAGATTTGGGTCAACGGGGGTTGTCCAGGTTCTACAAAAGGCGGCAGATGTCCTTGGGCTAGTTCCTATTTTCCCGGTGAGAAACATCTCGACGTTTGGTAGTGGAGGTGTTGGCGAGACGAAGGCCGTTTTTAGAGATTGTGTGTTAGTGAAGAGGGGCAGCACAGTGGCGGACGTGGCTAGAAAAGTTATGGGGGATGCTCCGATTGCGTTTGTGGAGGGAATCGGTGGACTGAGAGTTTCTGAGGAAGATACAGTGGGCGTGGGCAAAAACGACGTAAGTTTCTCTTTAAAAGTGGTCAAGACTACGATGCTAACCCCTATAGATCCTTTCGTTTAAGGTGGGAAGAGGCCAGTAGAGTATGTTGTTATGTAGATACCCAAAATGGATGACGATGGTACATGTATCACCTTATTGTCGTGTCATGTTCACGGATGTTGAATGTGGGGAGAATGTCTGTCCGTTGGTGGTGGTAGTAATTCCGCTGTTTGTGGTTCGGTTGTGATGAGATTTAAACGGTTGTACGAGATCAGACGATTGTTTGTACGTGCGGCTTGTGTTGGTGTGACGTTGTCGAGGTTAGTTCAGGGTGGGTAGGACTTACGAGGTCGATATGAAAGGATCCTCGGGGTTTGATCTCCGATGCTGAATGCGACCCTCCGGTCAGTTTCTTTGCACAGGTTGGTAAGCTATAAAGCTAGTGTGTTCCGTAACCTACCAGCTCCACCAGGTACGCCATCACCACCAGCGTCAGTTCCCCAACCGGTCAGAGCAACGGGATGTCGCAGTCACCTTGTCCTATATAGCTGCTTCCACCACATAGTCAGTTCCGACTCTCTGATGATAATCATTCCCCTGGGTCCCGAGGCGCTCTACCCTCTATTTTCTTTGCTTTTCTGTTCTATTTTCTTTTTTTCCGGGTATGCTTGGGCTTGGGTCACTTTACATCTGTTTTATTGTTTCTAGTTTCGGTTCGGATTTATTGGGTTACTGGTTAAGCTGGAAGAGACAAACACAGCGTCTGGAGTTTTGTTGGGTATTGGGTATCACAAAAAAAATACGGTCATTATCCTCGAGGAGTTTGTCGGGACCCTAACCTGTTTGATACACATAGGGTTATCATTAGTGGAGTCTGATAGTGACAGAGTGTATATGATGCAACAGTATATCACAGATAACTTGGATTGTATTGATGAGAGTAGATAAAATTTCCGACTAGAAATAGACCATATACATTCACAATTGGTATCAGACTTAGTTAAGGGTTACATGTCATTAAACCTATCACTAAAGGCTGACAGATGGTGCCATGGAAGACTTCAGGTGCGGTAGGCTAGGCTTGGACAAGCAAACAGCTAGCCACGTTAAAGGGAGACCCTCCAAAGAAGGCGACGTGAAACTAGGTATGTAGGTATATATGTACATACATGTCCGAATGTGTCCCCATGTAATTGTAATGCACAAAGATATGCAAGTCTAGCGCGTCAGCGCTTAAGCCATTTTGAAAATTCGAGGGATCAACAGCCAATCGCGTGTGATGTTGAAGGGTAATGATTGAAGATGCGTATAGAGGCATGCTTCATTGTTACGTGGTAGAAACAATTGCAATATATAGCTACAATAGTACCATCTGTTCATTTGTCAACTATCCTAAATTGAAATTATTTAACAAATTGTTTTTCTGCAGAATTAGCAGCTACTCGTGTTCCTGAATACCAGAGGTTCACCACACATAATTTATTTCCCACACTAACAAGCTCTGTGATATGCGCTCAAAGACATCTGAATCACCTACCAATGATGCGCCGATACCTCCACGGCTCAACTTTTGACGAATTTTGAGGCGCAAAAGAGAAATCACGAGTGTCTTTTTGCCTGGGCAACATCAGAGTCCAGGAACACTCCTTCAGGCAAAACAGTCACTCGAAAAAACACTGACATCGTGTTGTGACAGTTTAGATCGCATTTTATTAAACGACTCTATCACCCAAGGATTGGACCCTGGCGTCGAAGAATTAAAACAACAAACTTCCTTACTACGGGAATGTATAGTGGCAATCAGTGTCCTGTGTTTGGCACGAGATGAGTGGATCATACCAGAGATCCAGCTCATTCTGTTGGCACTCACTTTTCAGTTATCTGCTACCATCGTGCACTTGGTGTGTCTGCTCCATCCCAACTGGTTTCACCTAGAAAAGAGTCACATTTTGAAAGAGCATGAATGAATCAATCAGTCTCTAGCGTTGACATTGACTCTTGACCTACCATGGTTCGAAGAATACCTGGAAAACTTAGAGCAACAATTGCATGAGGAACTTCATCTCACGAATAGCCAAACAGATGGGTTCAATGGAGTCATACAGCCGGACTGTTTTAACGAACTTCCCGAAGTCTTCGCCATGATGGAGAAAAACGACTTATGGAGGACCTTGTACTAGTCCAAACGGCAGGATGCATCATTGGGTCAAACTTTTGCCAACGTTGGACTGTTAATCAAGAAGATCACAGACATCTGCACTCAGCCTAGTTGGGTTGGCCTGATGCTACCATTACCATCTGACCTCGCTGCCCAAAAGCAAATGATCGAAGACACTGCTGAGCGGATTGATTTCCACGTGTCTTGGATTAAGCTCGCCACCATAAGGACCATTGAGCACTGATTGGTTAGTCCTATTTTCAAGTTCGAATTAGGAAGAGCTTCCCCCCATTCGTGGGGACCTCTGGGAGTTTTAGGATTGTGGCAATTTGAGTCCGTTCAATGTAAGTCTTGGTGTACTTCAACAAAGGGGACTAATGCCAGATTTCTGTGGTGTCTGGGAGGCAGTGAGTTTTCTTCTCGTGAATTTACTACGATCAAAACTACTAACACTCAAACCAGTTGGTGTGGGAAAATCTGTGCTAATATATGTTTTGGCACAGCGGCAGCGGGACTTTTTGGTGCACCCCTGTCTACGGGCAACTTCAATCATCGTAGAAATTCATCTTCACCATCTTGAAAGTGTAGAAGCTTCTGATGTGATTGGCGGTATCCTCTGGAAAATCATGGCCCAGATCAAGGTACCGACCAATTTCATGGCTTCCATATGCAATGGCTTTCACGATAATAGAGGTTTCAGACTAGATATCGAGCAGGTATATACATTGTTACGGGAGCTCACCGAGACGAACGATATTTACTTGTTCCTGGATGGGCTTGATGAATGCCGGTCTGAGGTTATGAGAGAAGTCATCCATGGATTGATGTCTTTAGGTCCAAACCACCGCATCATCTGCTATTCGCGGCCGTCATACGACATATCACCAGACTTGTTCCCAGACTTTACGTTCCAGAAGATTCAAGCACACAGGTCGGATATAGAGCATTATCTCTCCGAAATGTTAGATTCGTACCGGTATGCGCGCGACGACGCGCTGCCGTTTTCACCAGAACAGAAAATGCAAGCTTTAGATTTGATAGAGAAGCATGGTCAAGGAGCGCAAGTGTATTAAATAGTGACATTAGAACAGCGTGCTAACATTATTTCTGTCAAGATTCTTATTGGCGTCAAGCCAGGCCATGATGTACCCAGAGTTCCAGACACCAACAGAGTATTTACAGTTCTTGGGTGAGATACCAGAAAGGATATTTGATCGATACGAGTACACTATGCAGTTTTCAACATCATTGCTTGGACCGCTGTCTTAAAGTCAGTATCGATATCTAAAGATATTACCCATCTCGCTCCCAGGTTGCCGATACTGTTTTATCATCTATCCATCGCCACGTGCTTGGGAGTTTATGTATGGTCGAACTTGTTGGGGACAAGATTCAATTTACCACCGAGGTTGCAGAGGCTTTTGTCTTGACGAAATTTGAAGCCCTATTTCCTACTTTTTTGTCTGACGCTAGATCAATTTTGGCCAACTTCCCTTCAGGGACCAGAGAGATC
>JMSH01000051.1:0-42715 GCA_000712465.1 Huntiella moniliformis
GGGGGATTTGGGGGAGGGTCGGTTGGATGGGAGTTGGGGAACTGCGGAGGGTGGTACGGTGGTGTCGGTGGTAAAGGAAAAGGAGGAGAACTATGATGCCGGATATGATGGAGAGAGCTAAGAGACCGAGACCGATTAGTGTTAGTGTTGAGAGGTGTGTTGTGTTTGAGGTAGTTGTGGTTGTAGCTGAGGCGGTAGACTTGGCGATGGCGATGAGTGTTGCAGCGACGGTTTGAGAGGATGATGAAGATACCGGCGCTGTCGTCATGGATGTAGATGACATTGTCAAACTATAATAGTTAGTACATCTTCTTCTCTATTCCACAACTCCAACTAACCTTCCCGTCACCGTCGTCGTCCTCAACGAACTCAACAAGCTAGAAGTCCCCTTCGCACATCCCCCATCCATACAAACTTCCCCCTCAGCACAACACCCATCACCACAACAAACTCCTCCAACAGGACAACATTTCCCGCCTGAACAACAAGTAGCATCTCCTTCACAGCACCATTCCTGCAAGTCCATTCGTTTAAAGAGTGTCGTAGCAGTGTCTGTCGCTGTCGCAGGAACTGTCGCCACCGAAGAAGAAATATACGGCATCGCGCAACATGTTCCACAATCCGAACAATAACTCCCACTATCGGCAAAACAGAAATTCCGTCCGTCACCAGTCTCAATGGAACATGATTCCCGCGTATCAAGATCCCCAAAATGGATGCCTAATACAGAACACCCGGCTAACAGAAAAAGAAGAAGTCGTCTTGTCATTGTCACAAGGTATCATCCATAACACAATACAAAAACAACAATACAATCCATTTCCCAAACAAGTCAGGCACCACCATCTCTCTATATATATACTCATCTCAAGGAAGGACTCTTCACTTCACCTTCATCCCTAGCCAGCGGGATACTTCACCATGGTAATACTGTCCCTGATAGTGTCTCCCTGTATCCCTCTCCGTCATCCCAAGCGTGAAAATCCCCAATCTAGGCTTTCCAACTGGTCTATATTCCCACCAAGGAAACCCTCCAAAGTCTCGGTAATCAGCCATATAAACTCTACAGATCCCCTCGTCACACAAAAACCAATACACCCGTTCAACCTTCTACATTAGGAATTCCATTAAACTTGTCCCTAAAGATATTCCCAAAGACGTCCCTGCAGGGTTCATCATAGGGAGCTTGACTTGTCATATATTGCGAATAAATAGACATAGTGGTATTAAAAAACCCGAAAGGAAAAAAAAACTACCACATGTCTATCTTGTTTGCGAATACGCTGGTGGGGGGTTATACTCCCAGACCGAGTAGTACAAGGTTAGCCACGTTTAACACTGCAATGAACAACCAAATAACTCCAGCAAGAATAGCTACCCACCAACTATTCGACATGTCGACACATCCAACACGATCTAATCCACGTTCATCGCCCTTAACACGGATACGTGCTCCAGGGACCACCATCATGTATTTCTTACAGCAAGTGAAGTATACCAATGGCGCACTAACAAATGGCAGGATAACACTAAGCGCCACCTGCGACCCATTAAGTGCCGCATTAAGACCATCTTTCCCAACTGCTCCTGCAATGATAATCGATGGTGTCACCGAGATACTCCGGGTAATCAACCGACGAAGCCACGGGGCACATCGCCAGTTAAGTGCCCCTTCAGAAACCATTTGTCCGGCAATAGTACAGACGATACCCGCCGAGACACCTGAGAGTAACAATGCCAAGGCAAATAATGTCCCGGCTCCCTTGGAGATACTCTCGGTGAGTAATTGGTGAATACCGAAGATGTCGGCATCAGGTGCTTCGGGGTTATTGTATAATGAGACTCCGGCGACAATGAGGATGGCCGAGTTGACGAATAATGCAAAGGTGAATAGGGAGACTCCCAACTCGATAGACGACGTGAATAATGAGTGTTGAACGGCTTGAAGACTAGGAATGTACCCTGATGCATCCGAATCAGCAGATCCATCAGTAACGTTGGGATCGGTAAGTTCCTTTGGAAGTAACCCATGACGCACGTCATAATCTCTCAAACGTGGCTGAACGATTCCCGATCCAAGATATAAACTATGCGGCATAACCGTAGCCCCAAGAATTCCACAAGCCATATATAACCCCTCAGCCTCAACCAACGCACTGGACGGGAGATATCCTTTAAACACACGACCAACAGATGTATCCCCCACCAAACTCAACTGAATACAAAAGCATACAACAACCCCAAGAACAAGACAAACGATAAACCCCTCAAAGAAACGTAACCCGCGGATATTCCCATGAGGCTGATAAAACATCAACGTCACCATAACATCCAAAATCGAAATAGCACACCCAGCAACCAACGGGACCTTGGGCGCTAATAAATTCAAGCCAATAGCAAACCCAATCACCTCTGCAATATCCGTTGCGATAATCGCCGCCTCGGCAAACACATAAAGCACATAATTCAACCATCTGGGAAGAAACGCCCGACAAGCTGACGCCAGGTTCAACCCCGTGACTGTGCCCAGTCGGATACAGAGACACTGGAGGAAAATGGCAATCAAGTTGGATAGAAGGACGATGAATAGGAGTTTGAACTCATATTTAGCCCCGGCGGATACATCGGTGGAATAGTTTCCAGGATCGACTGTGTCAATGTTAGTTACCAAGCCAATATAACCCGTCATCCAAAGGACATACTATACGCAACAGAAATCATGAACCCCGGTCCCACAAAAGACCCATACTTCCGAATAGCCCCGACAACCCTCTGCAACGGGGTCTGAACCACCCCACCATCCTCCCGTCCAACAAGACTATCCCCACCCCAAACACTTCCATCCCCTCCATCCCCCATCTCCCTCCCCAACCCGGCAGCGTCCACCCCGCCGCCCACCTCGCCCCTCCCCAATCCGGGCTTCTCCCCGCCCGGCTTCTCCGATTGTCCCACTTGTATATCTCCCGTCCCGCCATCTCCAAGGACATTTCCATTTCCAGCGCCCCCGCCAGATCCGTCACCAGCGCGGAGCCGAGCGTTGGTTATCCCGTTGAAGTCGGCGTTGGTGGTTAAATCGGGGCTGAGGGAGGGTGGATTCTGGTTGTATCCTTCACCCTCGTAGGGTTCATCGGTACGAGAAGGACGGTTCATGATTCGTAGGTTGTTGCTTTCAATGATTAGTTATGGAAGACACAAGACGATGAAGAAAAAAAAAGAGAAATTGGAATTGAGGTGTTTTCTAGATACTCGGTTATATACATTGACACATACAAACACCGGTTCAACCCGCCACCACCAAAAACAGCGATGCCGACGCCTTCTTCCCTTCCTCCAGACTTGCACTTGCATCCTCGGCCCACCATAACTACCTGCCAAGTCCTCAAATTCCAAGCCAAGCCAATCCCAAAAAAACAAAGTAAACCTCCCACGTCACGGTTTCTTATGACATCCATATGTACATACTACACAAACACCAACAATTAACCCAAGCCAAGCCAAGCCAAGTCTTTCTAATCATTCACCGCCACCCATCAAGGTTCTTAATCTTCATCACTAATTTTTCCTCCATCCCGACGGCACTCCATATACATATGTACATACTTACGTGTTCATCCTTCTTTCCATTCCTCTGTAACCCAAGAAAAAGAAAACCCTACATCCAACACACCCGATTTCGCTCCTCACTTATCGCAACGCATGCATATGCACTATTACGGCACCAAACATCTAACCATAATCGTAACCTAGTACGAATGTACGAGTGTACATACACACACATGCAAATGAATACAAACATCCACCAAACCCCCATCCCACCGGCCCCGCCCCCCCAAAACACGGCCGCCTCCGAAAAACTCACTTGTCCCACCAAAAAATCCCCATAATTCCAGGAACCTCAAACCATCAAAAAGAAAAGAAGAACAAACTTCAAACCCAGCCCTCCCGCTTTCCCGTCCCGTCCATCCATCCATCCGTCCGTCAATCTCCTTACTTTGATCAGACCACTTACTGACAGCCCCCCAAAAAAGATCAAAAAATTATCTTTGACCCCAACCCGATTTGAACGGATAACCTTTTGATCTGGAGTCAAACGCGCTACCGTTGCGCCATAGGGCCTTTGATGATTTTACATGTGTTAATAGCGATCATATACTCTCGTTGTTCTCGTTTTTTTTCTTTCTTTCTTCTTATTTCTCTTCAATCCTATCACATTCACTCATCCATCCATACAAAATACAAAGGGATTCATCCCATCATCCTCCCGTAAAAAGCAAAACTATTTCCAAATCCTAACCCTCCAAAATGACGTCAACCAACCATAAAACGTACTTCAGTCAATCAATCTTTGGTCCTATACCTACCCTTATCAATATAATAACTATAGTTCTAAGATGCTAGCACAGGCCTATCAAGGGAATCTGTGACGTTTTCTCTTATAACGGTGGTTGGGAGCGGGGTATCGTGAATTAGTTCCATGGGTGAAATGGAATGAGTGCGGGGAAGAAAGCACGTGAACAGGATTTAGAGATTAAGAAAGCTTGCTTGATAATGATACTATTCTATGCTACTCTAAACAACGCTGACAAACGACAAACAAAATTACACCATATCCTCCATATTTCTACTCTGAAATTCCTCCTTCATCTTCTCATTCATCATGTCTTTCTTCTCATCTTCCTCCGAAGACTCCTTTCTAAACTTAACCCCCTTCTTCTCCATACAGTAGAATGCAAACGCAACAAATGATCCCACTGCCGTAGATAGCGCCTTCTCATCGTTCCCCTGGGCCTCTTCCACGTCCTTCGCGGGGTTGCAGATATGGGCCATGAACTTCCCATCAACCAGATCCAAAAAGGCAAAGACCTCGCCATTGGAAACAACACCGGGCATTTTCGTGTCTTCGAGAGAGATCTGGATTTCGGCAAGGACACTTTGGACTCTCGCATCAAGGTTGTCTTGAGCATAGAAATGGTTCACAACGCCTTTGGCGTATGATTCAGGACCAAGACCATCTTTGTCATTGAGCAACTTGTCCAGGTCTTTGAGAAATGTGTCTGTATCGACACCGAGGTCTTGGAGATTACTGTAGTTGATGAAGTATAGTTGATCATCCTTGTGATACATGTACCTGTACTCTCTCCCTAGGTACTTCTCATTCTTTGTATCACGGGTCGGTGCGTTGACCGTCGTGAACCCTTTGTCGGGTTCTAGTCCACCGACAATTTTGGTCAGGCGCGACATGAAATACTCCACATGGCTTTCCCATTGAAGCCATGGGACCATGTCCAGAGGAGAGGCGAGAAGTCTCATTCCCTTGGGTCGGTACTCTTGCCAGAAGGCGATTAGGTGTTTTTCAGGCCAGGCATCGTTGCCAGTGATCAAAGACGGAGCGTTCTTCTTGAAGGCATCAAAGAAGCCCGGCAAGGGGTGGAGGGGCTTGACGTGTTTTGAAGAGTGTAATGGGTTGCATCGACCGTTCGGAGTAAATGGGGGCGCAGTCTTATGACAAGAAAGAAAGTAGGTTTGCCAGTCGGAGGTGTATCCCGATTTCTTATGGATCTCAGGATAATTGTATTGGGAAGATTGAGTATGACGTTGCATTTTGAAAATGATGAATAGATGTATGAATATTGGTGATATGGTGATGTGATGATATGATGATCTGGTGTTATGGTGCGTTGTTATCCAAGGAATGTTTCAAACCAAAAATCCAGCAAAACATGCGGTTATGAACACTTAACCAAACAAAAACAACCTACGTATGTACATACTTCCTACCCAAACCATCTTCATGAATCAACACTTTCCCACTTAGGCAATTTGCACTAACATCACAATCCCTAATAAACCCTTAAAAGTCACCATACCATGCACAAATCACTCCAGGTTGTGAAAATTTTCACAAAACGACATACAGGCGCACGAACACGTTTAGATGCGCACGTGCCCTTATCATTGCTCATCACGTCGTCAGGCCGGAAAGATGATTTACCGTGAGGCCTTCCTATTATGGTTGTGGCGCTGATATGGGAGAGAGAGAAGAGACGGAAGCTATTTAGCCTGATTGGGTTAAATTTGACGCGTTGAGGAAGTGGAGTATTTGACTTTGACTTTGATGATGGAATCAACGAGTGTGTGTTGTGACGCGGGTGATGGATGGATGGATTTATGATGGGACTTGTTGTCTTTGAAGAGAACACACAAAGAATAAAGGTCTATGATAGATGTTTCCATCTTTGGTGCCCCTTCTCATCTCGCAACCTAAAAACCTGACGTCAATCAATCATCATCAAGAAGCTTAGACCTTGAACAAAATTACTTGGACCAAGCTATCGTCTCGTCTCGCGCCCTCTACCGAGGTACCCTCCCCACATGGTTTCAACCCAGCTCACGAGAAGACAGGCCTTTTGAAATGGTCAGCGTTTACCAGACGAGACGCGCTTATGACGTGCCATCCCTCTTGGTAGTACATCCAGTCAAGAAATCTGTATCCAAGCTGATGGATAAAGGGAATATCGGGTTCTTTAGGTAAAGTGTATTCATTAAGGGAGTCTTTCAGTAAAGATATACAGACTCCCTGATATCTATAGTCCCCAATATATCATCATCCAACGGCTTAATCAATGTACCGACACAAACAAAGTTCACAGACTATCTAGTTAGTATATCCTAAAACAGCAAAAAACAAAATTAGCAATATCCTACTAAATTTCCCTATGACGATGAGAAACCCCAACAAACCCCAAGGGTGACCACCCCCTCCAATCTAGATTTTGAGTTTAATGAGAATTGTCCTGATCTGACCACCGTGCTCTTTAACCTGATGTGTCGACGGTGTCATAATAAATTAGAGGAGGTGATGAGGCGTAGCGTTTTGTTGAGTACAATGAGTATTAGATGAAGATATGGATCGAGGACGAGCATTGCATTGTGTTCCATCTGATTTGTTTGGTTTCTTATGGTTCACTATAAAACGCGTAGTATACCAAGCGTCATTGAACCAAGCTTTAGTTTTTCATAACTATAGGGATAGTTCTAAGAAGAGGGGTAAAACCTCCTAGTACCTAGACACAACACTGAACTGTGCACCCGTCAATCACCTTGTAAAGAAACACTCACGGTCCAATAAAGTAAGACCCTCAAGACAAAATAAGCCCATGACATGTCAACTTTAGTATTATCGAAAACATACAATCCCCTCCCTGGCCTTGCCATGTCTCGTTAACATGCAGTAAAGCCCAATCCAATGCATCAAAGCCTAACTTACCAATTCAGCAAAAAAAAGGTCACCCAAAAAGTGGTCACCCATAGAAACATAAGCACCTAGTACACGTTAGGTCGCGATGCATGTAGTCATCCGCCTGTGGTAACAAAAATTCGGGGGGCAGGATAACCTAACCTAACCTAACCCAAGCCCAACGTAGCCCAACAGGGCAAATTTCGGCGCGTATCGGATTGTGTTACGGGCTGAGATTATAGAAAAGCCAGTAGGTAGACAGCTGTAAAAAAAAGATAGGTTGGGCAACGGCGCTAGTTTTATCCTGGCTGGTTTTAGTCCATGGTTTATGGTGTTGACGTGACGTGGAGAAGTTCGAGACGAGTCCGATTTCGATTCGATTAGTAGGCGAGTTATAAGAGCGAAGAACAGGCGGTGATGAAAATCAACTGTATTTTTGAGAACCTGGATGGGAAACGTCATTGTCTAGGGGGGGGGGTTACTAGCTAGTAAGTAGACAGGTTAAACTATCATCACTATCACGACTTTTATGTGTATGCACACTCGGGATCGCCTTTGCAAGAACAGACTTGAAAGTGTCATGACATACATAACCGCCAGCACAGACAACTTTCTTCTCTCCGCGTCCTCCGAATCCACACGGCTTCCATCTTTATTCTGTATACATATTCATACATAGTTATCTATGCAGACCAACGAAAAAAAAGGAAGGCTGGGCTTGGGAAGTATACCCCTGACAAGACTCCGCATCATTCTACACCGCACAAATGTTTAAAAGCCAGTCTGTATGTGTGAATGTGGGGATACAGGGCAACGCACACACATAATATGTATGTATAGTCTACATATCTAGATAGGTAGATAAAAACTTGCCCCCCATTGGTTGCAGCTTCTTGCATAGGTTCACCTGCATCCCGCATTTCCATCGGCCAAGACGAAGATGCACTCAAGTCAGTGCAATCCATCCGTCCGTCATCACATTCAACAATCAAGCTTCTACCGGTTCTAGTCTGTGGTGAAGAAATGCAACGTCTTTGTAAAGATGTGACCTAGGAGCAACCGAATGAAGCGCTAGAACAGGGCCATTCCAGTGGATGGACGATTGAACTCTCAAGCTATTGTAGTCGCCGGAAACAGCGTGGGTAATTGGAATGTAACAGATAGTTTGGTTAGTAAAAAACCATGATCAAGCTTGCTACATGCGGAATAGCCAACCAATCAATCTGGTTGAAGGCGCGTTTATAGTTCCGCTAGTTAGTGGCGTTGCGCTATAACGAGCTGGGTGTTAGAGGCTTGTTAGCGACTTTTAGCGCCAATTGCGACTTGACAAGAACCAGCCTTTGATTTTATAGTGGACATGTGCATATGTCTTTAAAGACGTTGATTGATGGGTTTCTAGAGAACTGGTATCCGCGTCAAGACAGAATCACGATCGATGTTGTGAATGTGTTGTGAAACTATAGTCATACATACATACATACCTACATACATGATCATGTTCTCATACTTTCATCAAAATCATAGAGTCCGTCCACCAAAAAACCCCACTGATAAATCCAATTAAATCCCCATACAATAAAATCCAAATTAATCAATCAACTAAAGAAAAAAAAACCCAACATTATACAAGGGTCCCTTCCTTCCTTCATAAACCCCTGTACCTTCTTTTCTTATCCTCCCACACACAGGTCCTTTCCTAAAGCTGTCCCCGACCCGAAAGCCTTTTATGTTTAACCCACCGCACCAAGAAGACTTCCTTTTGAAACCCTTTTCTTCATCTTCTATCTAACTCAATTCACACAATCAACTATTGCGCGTCTTAATCGCATCGCATCGCACGAATTCGTTGCGCATTAAAAAAAAAACAACCATCTCGACCTTTACTTTCTTCTATAGTCCTTTAATAATCTCTCCCTTCTTTTCCAACTATAAATTCACCGTTTCCGTCACTCCTCTTGAACCAAAAAAGATACTTCATCCCTCTAGACCCATCTTTTGTCTATTGTCTACACTTCTTTTTCAATTTCAACTCTGTTTTCAGAAGGAACCACTTTACAAGATACATTCCAACTTGTGAGACCGACCTATTACATGATATCACGTCTCCCTAAAGTCAATTTGGCCCTTCATTCCTCCCGTCTTTTGACTATCGATTTTCCATATTTCTAGTCCGCGTATCCCGCGATTCCTAGATTCACCACTTCTTGCTCACTATCGACATAGAGCAATTCGATACTTGATATACCGCCTTCTTTCCACAAGAATTCATTCATTCTTGCTTCATTCAACTTACTCAATCTTTCACATTCACAACATTTACTTTTCAAAATGGCTCTTCCTGCTTCTTTCGCCCTTCAGTCGGCTCTCGCTTCTCCTCCAGCTTCTCCTTCTTCTTCCGCTATTAACATTTCTTACTCATCATCAACATCTTCCACAATCACTGCTTCACAGTCTCTTCAGGCTCTTCTAGCTTCTACTCCAATTCTTCCTGAGCCTCCTCTTACACCCAAGTTGTCTCTTCGCAGTCTTCTTCCTTCTCCCGCAATCATTGCTTCGGCTCCATCACCTCTTAAGCTCGCTGCTCCCGCTCGCTCCATTCGTACCGTCACTCCTCCACCTACTTCAAAGGCCCTCACATTCGCTCCCTTTACAACTCCCTTTGCTCCTTGCACTCCAAAGCCCAAGCAGCGTCTTGCCGAGTCGCCTATTCCAAGAACCCCCGCTGCTTCTCAACAATCTAACAAGAAGCGTCGTCGTGAGGACTCGGATGAGGAATGTGCCCCGTTAAGAACTCCTAAGCGTGCCCGCATCACTCCCGAGACTCTTCCCATGGGAATCTCTCGTGCTGACTTCCAGGCTGTCTTTTGCCCTGAGCGTGTTGGCTTGGCTACTCCTACTGCTTCGTCGGTTGCTTCTTCGGAACGTAACTCGTGCTCAAGTTCCGTGGTTGATTCCGACTCCGAGTCTGAGTGTGAATGGGATGAGGAGGATGACCGCGCTCTTGTTCAAGCTGTCCTTCGGAAAATCCAACTTTCTACCGCCGAATGGTCGGAATGTGCCCAGACTATCGGCCGGAGACCTTCTTCAGTTGGTAGAAGATGGTCCCGTCTTGTCACTGGTGGTTCAGTTGGCCTTTCCCGGTTACAGCCTGCGGCTTGCCTGTAGAGATTCTTCTCTCCCTTGTTTGATTTTGTGCCTTTAGCGAGCGATTGTTTTTTATTACGACTTTATGACCTTTTCTTCTTTCTTTCTTCACTTCGTTTTCTTATCTTTCTCTTGGTCTTATACTTTGTCCGCCTGTTTTTTCTTCACTTCTAGCCTTGGACTGGCAATGTATTGCTTTATTTTATATTTTTAGTATTCTTTTTTTTCTTATTGTCTTTTGGGATAAGTGCGTTTTCTTTACGCCGGGTTGGTTGTTTGGGTTTTCTTACTCATGATGGTTTAAAATGA
The DNA here is from genome assembly GCA_000712465.1 of Huntiella moniliformis. NCBI lineage: Eukaryota > Fungi > Ascomycota > Sordariomycetes > Microascales > Ceratocystidaceae > Huntiella > Huntiella moniliformis. The sequence goes on from JMSH01000051.1 coordinate 10,691, forward strand.
TGGAGTTTGGGTTTTCTTTGGAATTGTATATAGTCTCAGTTTTTACTGTCGACTTTAGTTTGAAGGTGCATTCTTTGTGTTTTTAGCTTGTTTCTTTTTTTTTTCTTCTTTCTGGATTCGGTTTTTACCGATTTGAATACATTTTTGTATACTGGAGATTGATTTACTTGATTTGTGTTTTACTTTGTGATATGTGACGTTGATTGTTTCTATTTTGGGTGTAATGGTGGTGGTATCAAGTGGCAGTGATATCCGAACGAGTGATTTGTTGACTTTGATCTGACGACGACAACCACTTTATCAATAAGGTGGATGTTATTTAGATTACTTTCCAATTTGTGGGGTATATCACCCGGAAGAGTTAAACAGGTGGATTCCTAATTCCCAACTATCCAAAACACTTCCGCATCACGAATTCTCAAGTCCAAAGTGGTTGCATCAAAACCAAGTCAACAACCGTCTCCATCACCAGGCACAACCCCGCCATAGCCACAAACAAAAACAAACTAATCTCTGTATCTATTTACTTCCAAGTAAACACCAGCCTCACCATCCCATCACCAAGAAACATTCCGCCCCTCCCAACCTCCAAAGAAAATACAAAAGGCTGGCATCACCATCATCAGTTCCGTCCGTGCTTGGAATGTCCATACATACAAACGCCCTTCCATAGAACCCATAGAAGCTGGTTCCTCAACCATTATTGCCCCGTTCATTCGGCGGATAAACCCCCCTCTGCCCGATGCACACCCCGTCCACAAACAACAAATGGCCCGGAACCCGCGATGGCCGTTCATATGTGGACGTCACGAACGGTCCATGTAAGGGACTTTCTTGACAGGGACGTCACGGTGCAATTCGGGAAGGATTTTACATACTTTTTTTTTTTTGGGTGGCTTGGGATTGAGTGGGTCACGTGGGATGATTGAACCCTAACCATGGAAGAGGGTGTTCGTAGATTTGATTAGACGGGTCGAGTCTCGGATGGAGATGCCGGTGTATGCGTGGTTTGGGAGATAAGGATTTTTAGGTGAGATTTTGGGGTTACCTTGGGAGAGGGGACGACAAAGAATATGTGCTGAGCAGTTGATGGAGACTAAGGGGTTTACAATAATATATACCCCGCAATCTCCTACGCCGTGACCGTCTTCATTGTTCGTCTCTAAGAAATCATAACTAACCCACCACCCAGCCCAAAATGAACTACGCAACACACCCCACGTTAACCACTCTCTGGCAAACTCGCCACTCAACACCCCCCACCGCCACCGTATCCGTCCGAAACCTCACCTCCATAATCCAAGCCGCCGACGACGCCTGGGGCCGCCCCAACCGACCACAGCCCATCCAGATATCCGTCTCTGTGACTCTCCCCCAATCCTTCAGTCAGTCCCGTCAAACCGACCAAGTCGCCCACGACACAGTCCACTACGGACTTCTCAGTAAAGCCGTCTTGGCGACCCTAAACCAGGTGAATCTGCGACAAATCGGAAGTTTACAGAACCCGAATGCCGAGGAACAAGAGGCTGTTACGGCACGGGGGGTCCTGGATAGAGTGTGGGCTGCGTTGACGGGGGTTTCGCTGGATGGGTGGAGAGCTGGCGTTGATGGTGGGAGAGAGAGGGAGGAAAGTGATGCGTATATCGTCCCTGAGGCGGACGTTAACGGCGGGNCGGGAAACCATTTTTGAATATGGATTATATTCGGACACTTGAAGTCACATTAATGTTTCCTAAAGCGTCACTTAGTGGTGACGGCGTCAGTTTAAAAGCCATGGCTGTATTCCACGAAGACGCCGGAAAAGCCCTTAGAACCTGGAGACATGGTGTTTCTTCAAGCGTTGTGCGCAGTTATGCCGTTGCATTGAAAATTCATAGTATGAAAGTACCTACTCTCATCGGAATCAACGAGAATGAACGGTGGGGGAAACAAACTGTAGTTACCGATGTGGAAATTGAAAGATATGACGTCATGGGGGATTCGTTTGCTGAGTTGGAGGGGTTGGTTTATAAGGTATGTTGAAGATTTCTGTGTCACGTGGATGTTTTTTATATGGGATATATACTAATGAGTTGATTTTTTTGGGGTAGACTATGCATGAGAGTTCTTATGGCACTTTGGAGACGTTGGCTGAGAAAATTGGCAATACTATTAAGAGGGAGTATAGACCTCGAGAAGCGGGATTCTATGATGGCCCTGAAGGATGGCAGGTGAAGGTCAGTTTATGGAAACCATCTGCTGTGCCCATGGCTGAGACGGCAGGAATTGAGTATATTGCGTAGATGGAAAATAGAATGAATCATAGAGAATCGAAATAGTCCAATTGCTTGTCCACAGGGGGATAAGATACAGTACTCCAGAGAGGCTCATTAGAGCCGATTACGCGCTTGATGCTCATGAGCTCAGGTTGATAAAGAAGAACATGAATATGTTCGAGGGCCTTGATGGATTTGATATTAGACCAGTTTTTGAACCAGAGGAGCTATAGTTGTTAGTAATCATTCACATATGCTGACCAACAAGAAACACTTACGTGTTCCGGCTTCTGTACCAACCAACCCATTTTCTCCCGTACAAACTCATCCGTAGAAACCCTCACACTCTCAACTAACCGATCTGTCCCCGGTTCCTCAGGAATCTCAAATTTACACCAAACCACCAAGTGAACAATCCCATCATCCAGACCATACGGCCAATCATTCGGTAGAATCTTCCAATCACTCTCTTCACTCCACGCCTTCCCACCTTCCGTAAACCCACCACCTATGGACTCTAAAGACCCGTTCCAGCCAATGCGCTCTTTAATAACGTAGTCGAGAACGGACCCGTGAGTCTGCTTGATTTGGTGCATGTACCAGAGGTATTTCCTCAGATCGAGCGGGGAACGAGATAGGGCTGAGAGGTTGTTGGTGTTGATGATCTCAGTGCATTGAGCCCAGGATAACGGGATGAATAAGCGTTGAGGGATGGAGAGGACGTTTTGACCGTGAGGGTTGAGTGTTGATAGGTATTCGGGTATGTCTTTGGTGTGGTCGGCTGGTTGGAGGTTGAGGTTCCACCAGACGTTGGGGTCGGGAAGGTTATTTGGGGTAGGCTCTGGGTTTGTCATTTCTTTGGTATTTCTTGGAATATTGGAATGTATGAAAATTGTGTGAATTGTAGAAGATATGTTTATATCAACTTCATGGTAAGCTCTCAAATATCTATAGCTACCTAATCATCAAAAGCAAGTTCTGTTCCACAAGAGGTAACTCCGCTGCAGGATCATATGTGTGCAGATACGATACATACTAGAAACCCTATCTTACACTACCTGATCATATATCCTCACACGGTAATAAAACACGACATAAGAAACGGTAGCCCCCACCTATTTAGTTGTGGCTGAAAAGCGATGTATTGTAGTTTACGGATTACGGTGGACTAGATCAGCTATACAGGGAATCACAGAAAACGGGGATCACTAGATGGAAATTGATTGATCTGGGGGCTGGGCTAGACTAAAAACAGGATAGGGGAGAATAGATCCATCTAGATTCCAACATTGCTTTTGTATAGTTTGTCAAGTATGTACTCTTCGAAACGAAAGATATCACATGAGGAGCAAGACGTCATTACCATGGAATCATGGATATATTAGGCATTACTTGTCAGATTTCGTCAGTTGGGCAGCAGCGGGGTCATGACAAAGGAATCACGGCATTGTTCAAGGTAACATGACTCCACCAAACGCGGGGGAAAGCCAAATTATACAGAAATACTCTGGTTAAGCCGTGTAAGTAGGCCTCATTGGAGGCCTGATTTTGGAGGTTCAAACACGTGTGGATATGGCTGGATGTGATATTTTCAATGGCATTTTTTGATGTTAAGAGGGTTCAATGAGAAGAAGGGAAACAAAACAACAGACAAACGAAAAAAAAAAGGAACTCGTGTCCATGTTTTGCACATATGCATGGGTAAGGGCTTCTTTTGCATACACATGTACACACAATACAAGTGTCACTCCTTTCCTTCATCCATCACATAACAACGGAGGCTCTGCTTTGGCGTGGCTTACAGAATCCGCGGATGTACGATGGCGTCGGGGGTTTCTCGCTGGTCCGTCAGTCAAGTGGCTTGTGTCTCTAACAAGTACTCTCACTTGGTGGTACCATGATTGATCAGGGTTATAACCCTATTGGTTTTAATTGGTCAATTGGATACTTAAAGAATGACATCAAGAGGGGAAATCATAGTTTTGACCTCATGTCTTCATTTGTACAAGATTGAGGCCATTACGGAAGAAGATACCGAATTGGTATATACCTCATTTTCTCCTTACTCCGTGTAAAAGAACGGCCCACTGAGGGTCGTGTATATCATCAGCCACTCAGCCTAACGCGGGGTGATGATGTAGTATGCAGCCCAACTGTGGATATTTCGGGGAGAGACGATGAGAATAGAGGATTAGGAATGTAAGGGGATGGAACGTTGAAAGAAAGAGGTAGAACAAGACCAAGACCAAGACCAAGTCATCCGTCGTCGACTACTATAACGAATTGGTGCCGTTGAAATAGGGGATCGGTATTGTAGAAAGGGCTGGTGAAGACGGTGGCGGGGTTAACCCTGTGCTACGGGTTTGTGCACGATGCAGGTGCAATGTACAAAAGAAGAAGCCTTGCGGTGAAGACGCGGCTGGTTTCGGGCGGGGGGTATATACATTACATATATTTGGTGATGATTTCTTGATAGGTGGCCGGTTCGACAAGTTGATTTCGATTTGTGGCGGTGTTTTTTTCACCCCCCACCCGCCCTAGAAACGAGGCAAGGGAGAGAATGAACACTCTAGATCTCATTCATGATTGTTTACATGTAGAAAAACCAACCTCCTTTTCTGGCTTCTTTCTTTCTTGCTTCGATTCTAATACCTCCAAGCCACATCCTCGTAAAGCTCGTCCCCGCTTTCAGCCAATATCATATAAAAGCCAATGTTAAAAGTGCAAAAAATCCACTTACTAAACGGGCGACGTCTATCAAGCCAGCAACAAAAAAAGACCAATAGACTAAGGAAAGAGCTAAAAAAAGATAGTCTCTACTTGGATATGTCTATCATTACTATCATCATCAATACAAAAAACAAGTACTTGCTTCAATTTGCTTCTCTTCCATGTTATATCAAGCTCATTTCCTAATTAGGTCCAAATCAAAGAGGGGTCCTCGCGGTAGAAGACCCAAGTGGGGGAAATCTCCCATCTCACCTAAAAAAACGTAGTAGTAGTAACATTCCGACAAGGGAAACTCAACTTACCTCCCAAATGGTCCTTACCCCCCGCCGCCCCGCCGCCTTGCCGCCCCTTAAAGCTTCTTATTCCTTCCCATAAGCTGGTTTATTACTTGGTTTGGGTTGTTTGGTGTAGTAGTAGTTCAACTCACTCAACCAACTATGCTGGTCGTTGCTTTGGTAGCTCTTGTCTTGTCTTGTCTCTGGGACTCAGGTTACTTTGTTACTAAACTTGGCTGTTAGCTCCCCAGTTAAGCTCCAGCCGCGATTTGATTTAAACCGGCGGGTCACCCGTCTTCTGCCTTTCCCAATTTCTTCCTTCCTTTTCTTTCTTTTCCTTCTTCCTTTTCTTTTTCTTACTTTCCAAATCTATCAATCCATTTGTTATCTTGGCTTGTCTTCCAAGTTTGCTCTATCGAGTCTTCATTTTCATTCCTTCTTTTTTTTCAAAACATACACACTCCCGGTTGACGATTGTACCTCGCTCGACATTCGACATATCCACCTTCTCGACTTCCATATATATACCAGAATGTCCGAGTCTAAGCCTCTTGCTACCCACCTTAAGCCCACCTCGGGTACCGGTGAGGAGGATGTCTTTGCCCGCAGACACGGCAAGACTCGCAGCCACATGGTACGTTTGATATCCTCACCCAATTCCTCTTCTTCACGATACTTTAGACGCCAACTATGTCTTGGTGGGGTACGGATTCGCCGACCTACCACAGACGCGCCTATATTGCCCCGCCCCACTATCAAGCTACTTCCAAGCCCAGCTGCGCACATGCAAAAGAACCCCTCATTCGTATACAGAACTACTCCAAATAGTGCCCATAGTCATACCCCTCTTCATCCAATTACTACCCCCTTTTCTTCCGTTTTTCGTCGCATTTACTCTACCCGTATACATACGTCCAAGCAGCGTCAATTTATTGTTCGCTTGTTGGGCTGTGTTCCTGTCTCTACTTGATCCCCTGTTCATGCACCATCTAGAGGGGAAGCGAAGACGCTACATTTTACATGGTTGACGCCTTGTCCTCTTTTGCCCGGTAGCTGTCAACCTGTGGGTTGGGGTTTGTTCTATTTAGGCATATCTGCACATGTGCTTTTTATATGCGCTTGGTAGATCACTCTTGGAAACACCATCCTGCTACTTTCCGTGTTGCACGAGACTTATTTGGACTTTACCTGGAGCTGCTATTAGCAAACTGCAGTTATGCATAGAGCAGGACTACTCTGTGCAAGTTGCGACAAGATTATGTTAGCCTTCAGATGAGCTACCTAGTCTTTTGTAGAGTTGTCTCTTGGCTTGTCTATATTGGATTGTCTTTTGTAGAATCCAACAGATGACTATATCCTGGACTATATCTTGACCCAACATGCCACTCTCAAGCTTGAATACTCCTTTTCTTCTCCTATCCAGTCGCATTCGATTAAACTCATAAAATGCCCAAATCGCTAACGCAAATTTCCGCCTCTCAGGCTTTCGAGAACACCTCTACCAACGTCGCTGCCGCCCAGATGCGCAATGCCTTGACCAACCTCGCCGAGACCGTCGAGGACCCCGAGCAGAAGGCCATGTTTGAGACTGAGATGGACAACTTCTTTGCTCTCTTCCGCCGCTACCTCAATGACAAGGCCAAGGGTAACGCCGTGTAAGCTTATATACCCCAAAAAGTACATAGCATCCGGTTACACAAGATAACTAACACCTTCCTCATATAGCGACTGGGACCGCATTCGTCCTCCTGCCAGCGGCCAGGTCGTTGACTACGATGATCTCGCCACTACCGAGACTACTCAGTTCCTGAGCAAGCTGGCTGTTCTCAAGCTCAACGGTGGTCTTGGTACCTCGATGGGTTGCGTTGGTCCCAAGTCGGTTATTGAGGTCCGTGATGGCATGTCCTTCTTGGATCTTTCCGTCCGTCAGATTGAGTACCTCAACAAGACCTACAGCGTTAACGTTCCTCTGGTTCTGATGAACTCTTTCAACACCGACGAGGATACCGCTTCTATCATCAAGAAGTACGATGGTCACAACCTTGAGATTCTTACCTTCAACCAGTCTCGTTACCCCCGTATCCTTAAGGACTCGCTTCTGCCTGTCCCCAAGAAGGTTGACTCGTCCATCAACGAGTGGTACCCTCCCGGTCACGGTGACGTCTTCGAGTCTCTGTACAACTCCAAGATTCTCGACCAGCTCCTTGAGCGCGGTATTGAGATTCTTTTCCTTTCCAACGCTGACAACCTTGGTGCCGTCGTCGATCTTCGCATTCTCCAACACATGGTTGAGACCAAGTCTGAGTACATCATGGAGTTGACCAACAAGACCAAGGCCGATGTCAAGGGTGGTACCATTATTGACTACGAGGGCTCTGTCCGTCTTCTTGAGATTGCCCAGGTCCCCAAGGAGCACGTCAACGAGTTCAAGTCGATCAAGAAGTTCAAGTACTTCAACACCAACAACATTTGGCTCAACCTGAACGCCATCAAGCGTGTTGTTGAGAACAACGAGCTCGAGATGGAAATCATCCCCAACGGCAAGACCATCCCCGGTGACTCCAAGGGCGAGTCGGACATTTCCGTCCTGCAGCTTGAGACCGCCGTCGGTGCCGCTATCCGCCACTTCAACAACGCCCACGGTGTCAACGTGCCCCGTCGCCGTTTCCTTCCCGTCAAGACTTGCTCCGATCTGATGCTCGTCAAGTCGGATCTCTACACGGTCAAGCACGGCCAGCTCCAAATGAGCCCCAACCGCTTCGGTGATGCCCCGCTTATTAAGCTCGGTGGTGACTTCAAGAAGGTTTCTGACTTCCAGAAGAGAATTCCTAGCATCCCTAAGCTGATTGAGCTTGACCATCTCACTATCACCGGTGCTGTCAACATTAACCGCGGTGTGACGCTCAAGGGCACTGTCATTATTGTTGCGACTGAAGGTAGCACCATTGATATCCCTCCGGGTTCCATCCTCGAGAACGTTGTTGTTCAGGGTTCGCTCCGTCTTTTGGAGCATTAAATATTTTGGCGTCTTCTCTTTTTTCTTCGATTCCTTGCGCTTTTCTTTTTTCTTTTTTTTTTCCGGTTTGCTTATTTAATGTCTTGGGGTTCCCGCGTCTGCGTCCGCGTTTGTACGTATTTCTCTCACCTTGTTGAGACGGTTCTTGTTTTTCTTATGCCGCCGTCACCTTGTCGTTGTGCATGTTGGCCATTTTTGTAGAAAAATAAATAAATAGAGAATCTTTGGATTCTTTTCTTCTTCATCATTTTCATTTTCATGTTCGTTTTAGTTTGCTTGATTCATTACTTTATTTTTGTCTATGTATGTACTTATTTCGACTGAATGACTTATGCTTCACACTTGACCCGACAATCAGGGCAATACCACTTCCCATTCGGCTCGCTCCTTAACCCCACACATGACCAGTGAAACCACTCATACGGACAATCATCGTTATCACACGCAACCATGTCCCCAAAACTCACCTTTTGACACCGGCAATACTTTTTGTTATCCCCCGACTCATCATACTCAGCCTCTCCCATCTCCTCATCGTCCTCTCCCGGTGGCAAATGAGCCGATAAACTACCCCCCGGGCCTGACCGCGCATGGAACACCGGCGTGTTCGGTCGGTTGGATGTGGGATTACGCGGGGATGCGGGAGTTCCCAGGGGAGTCCCAGTGGTAGATGTAGGACCCGCGGCGACACTACTGGGGATAGACTGGTGGACGGACTCGGAATCTGATGAGATGTCGCTGGCGCTAGAGGCATCGGAGAGTTCTGAGTCGCCGGCGTTGGAGGCGGGTGCCTTGGGGGCTTTCCGTTGGCGGGCTTTGGTTGGGCCACTTGTGGACTTTTTGCGGGCTGGGCCAACGGTGGGAGGGTTGATGGATTTGCGGTTAGGAGGGACAGGAGCGTTTGGTTTGGGGTTTGTCCGAGGACCAGCACTTTCAGGACGAGCTACCGAGGGGAGATGGGGAGTGGCTGATTTGGGAGTCCCCGGAACAGTGGCGGAGTGACGGGCCAAAGCGCTTGTAGGTGGGGGAATGGCTGTGGAGGAACTGAGACGGGGACGCTTGTTGGGTGCGTTGGCGGGATTGGTGTGGCGCGGTACTTGTAGAGCGGCAGGACTTGCGGGCACAGAGGCAGTGGTGGGAGTGTAAGGGTTGCTGGGACGAGCTGAAGTGGGTGTATATGGGGAAGGAGAAGCTGCAGACATTGCCGTACTAATAGAGAGAGCGGCGGGGTGCCGAGTAGAAATGGCTGATGGAACTTTGTTGGCTGCCGAGGGCCGTAAAAGAGAAGGGACCTCATCAGGCTCAGTAAAACCGGGTTCCGCACGGTCATAGAGAAGTTTGAGTTGTACATCCAACGCTCTCAAATGTTTGTCCATGATAGTCTGAAGACGCTGAGACAAAGCTAACTTCTCAGCAGCAATCTTATCTGCCTTTTGATAGTTTTCCCGAACCTGCATCTGAAGAGCCTCCTCTTTTGGGTTCGGCATGTGACTTCCATTGTTCTTATACCATTTCTGCATCTTGGCATCCCGATCCTCGGCTATGCGGAGACATTCGGCGTAGTGGCGGTCTTTATCCCTGATTTCGTCCTGGATGAACCGGACTTCCTCCGGGAGGTTTTGGACGCGGTTGAACCAGTCATCGAGGATGACGGCGGGATCCATAGGCTCGGCGAGCGGCATCTTCTTGACGAAGTCGATGGAAAGGTCGTCTCTAGGCATTTTGTTAATTCCGAAGCGGGAGACTAATGAGTGATGGTATGGCGGGAAATGAACTTCTCAAAGGACGGGATACCCCCCGAAGGCACAAGACCTAACACAGGATCTGAACGCAATGTAGGTAAGGCCAAAGGTATGAGATATCACCAAACCAACGAGGCCATGAAGCAAGAAGCAAACAAGAACGAGCAAAATCAATAATCAAAACAAGGTATACAAGACTCGCCAATGAAAGGGGCTTCAGTAAAAATGACAGTAAAGTAAACAATAAAGGTAGACAATGAAGTATAGACAAAAGTAACACAAGACAAAAGGGCAATTTCACCTCAACTGGGCAATAGATGATGTTGCGTATAAGCCAAAAGCACAGCCAGTCAAGCAAGTGAAAAAAGCCAAGTGACAAGCTCGAATTTGTTACAAGCAGCTTGACAAATGACAAGTGTTTCTTCCAATAAGCGATACAACAAACGGATAGCAACAGCGGCGTATTAGGGTTCAACAAAACAAAAGGGAAAGTAGGAAAACAGATGACTTGATAATGTAGTACAGATCAGATGGCAAAAGCAAAAAAGAAGAAATCAATGGATATTTGAAACGAGGAAGGGAAGAACGAATATGGACAAGGCTTAATCAAGGGCTCACCTTCTATTTCCTTGACAGCCAAGCAGGGTCTGTTCCTGGCTCTGCTAAACAGTGGGCTGGCTGGCTGGTTTGTGACTGAGTTTGGAGATGGTTGTACTGCTGTCGTTCTTGGAGACTGGGGTTTATGCAGTCTGGGCGTGAATATAAGAGCTGAACTGGATATAGACGTCAAATACTATAAGTACAATGTACGCTATCCGTCGCGGTTATCGTAGACTGTTGGTAGGATACTGAAGCTGCGATAGACAGTACCGAGATTGATGATTTTGAGTGGGGATTTCTCAGAGTCCGTGTACAACAGGTGGGTCGGGCGATTTTTGGACTGGCTGGGTTGGGACGGATTTGACCCAAGAAAGCAAGCAGGCAAAGAAGCAAACGACCGAAGAAGTAAAGCGCAAAAGGAAAGTCGCAATGATGCGATATCTCGAAGAGTGAAATGCGACGATGCTTTGTATAAGAAGCGGGGAAAATATCGACAGTCAAGGCTACTCACGGGATTTTTTTGTCTCACTCCGCGTTAACCAATGTGGAAAGAAGGCTAAGCTTAGGAATGTGCAGATTCATTGGCTTTTTTTTCCATAGACTCTTTCTTTCACTGACGTCAGGTGAGGCTGGCCAATCCTGTGATTCCTTTGTAGCCTTGTTAGTGCGTTCCTGGATGTCTCTAAGAGCTGTCAGCAGCTGACAAATCAACCTGGCAGGTGGTAGAATTAACTAGAGAGAGGCTTAATGCATGTATTTTGAATGTGGGATTGAATTGATGATTTGACTTTACACAACATTTGTGACGACATATAGATACGCTACGATTAGACATTTGTTAGACACCTCGAGACCATTTTATTTATTAGTGTCTTGATTGCTTGTTTCCAAACACAAACTGCCGATTCAGATCCCTATCTTCGCATTATGAACCCACCACCACCACCGTCCCGGCTTCCAACCGACGGCCCGCCCGACTTCGAACCCTGTACCGCCAAAACCGAAGTCCCATTCGAATTCAAGTTCCGCACGCCCAAACCAAACTACCTCCCACACATTTCCGACCGTGGCGATGACTACTCAATAATAGACCAAACCGCCATTCCCCTACAGATCCACGGACAAGATGCCTACGATAATTACTATTCGCAATGCGAACGACAAGCGCTGGAAATGGGAATCGAGAAGCCGAGGGGACGACAGGTCTCTTTCCATTGTAATCCCGAGATGGAAAAGCACCATTTTGGAAAGACGCATCCGATGAAGCCGTGGCGCTTGACGTTGAGCAAGAGTTTGATTACGTCATATGGAATGATGTTTGCTATGAATAACTACCTGTCGCGAGCCGCAACGTATGAGGAATTGCATGAGTTCCATTCCGCCGAGTACTTGGACTTTTTAGCCACCGTGCCGTCTGAAGCTGTCCCGAGGGAATACACAGAAGCTGAAGATATCAAGCATAGTTTGGGCGGTAGTGATTGTCCAATTTTCGAAGGTGTCTATGATTATGCTTCCATGTCGGCTGGAGGGTCCATTGACGCGGCGCGAAAGATATGCAACGGCCAAAGTGAAATTGCCATATCGTGGGGCGGTGGTCTTCATCACGCGAAAAAGAACGAAGCGTCGGGGTTTTGCTATATCAACGACATTGTTTTGGCTATTCTTCAACTGCTACGGTATTACCCCAGAGTGTTATACGTGGATATTGACGTGCACCATGGAGACGGTGTAGAGGAGGCCTTCTGGAGTAGTGACCGGGTTATGACTTGTTCGTTCCATAAGTATGATCCTAACAATTTCTTCCCTGGTACGGGCGCCTTGGATGACAACGGTCCACGGAGTGAACATAACCCCGGCGCTCACCACGCTGTAAATGTTCCGTTGTCAGATGGCATCACAGACGAGCAATACAAGGAACTATTCCAGTCAGTAATTGGCAAGATTGTACAGACCTTCCGCCCAAGCGCTATTGCCCTCCAATGCGGCGCCGATTCACTAGCCGGAGATCGTCTCGGCCGCTTCAACCTACAAGTCCAAGGCCACGGAGCCTGTGTCGAATACATCAAGTCTTTGAACATTCCCATGATAATGTTTGGTGGAGGCGGTTATACCCCGCGTAATGTGGCGAGAGCGTGGGCCTATGAAACCAGTGTAGCAATTGGCTATCAGGATGTCATCAAGGCCAACCCCATTATCCCCATGCACACACCATGGCGCAAGCAGTTCCGACAGGAATCTTTACTTCCAACGGTGCAGGAGATTCTTGGTGACCCACGACCAAATAAGAATACGCCAAAGAAGATTAACGATATTATCTCGCATATCTCAGAGCAATTGCGGTTTGTCAATGCCGCGCCAAGTGTCCAGATGCAGGAGATCCCGAAGGGTACGGAGGACATGCGGGCCGATGTGGAGAGGATGATGGCCGATGAGGTTTTGGAACGGGACGATAATATGCGCAAGCGGAAGGAGAAGGCAGTAGGGACTCCGATGGAGTTGGTATAGGGTTTAGAATAATGTAAATAATACATGATAAGCCTCTAGATATTGATGATATTTTTGTTCCTATGTACATACGGAGTTAGGCTGCGCTAAGGGAACCATAAACAGCCTCGCAAACCTCGTCCTCTAGTGCTCTACGCTTAGCCCGACGAACACTAACCCCCACAAACGAGACCAACGCAACACCTAAAGCCGCCCCGATACCCATTAACATGGCATTCACCGGTACCGGGTCCCCCTTGAAGGTGACGTGAAACAGGTAATCCAGCCCTGATCCTGAGAAATTGAATAACCCCGCAAGACAGATAATCGTCCCATACACAGTACCAAAGGTCTTGAATCCAAAGACTTTGGCCGTGTAGTCACTAACAGCGGTATAGTAAAAAGGACGATAAACAACAAAGAGACAGACACCCGCGTACGCTGCGAGTGGGTATGATAAGAGACCGAGAAACCCGATTAGAGTGGCTGTGGTGACGAGAGTCGATAGGACAGTAACAGTTGATACATTATCCAACAAAGTACCAATGAAGGGAATCGACAGGAGACCACCTAACGGCAAGGCAAGATCAAAAAAGTTATTCAAGGCGGCTGCTTTGCCGAGATCACCGAAGATGGCCTCGTATTGGGGACGCACCGTTGCTACGAAGTAATTGATTCTTGTCATCTGGACAACAGTGAAGGCGCAGATTAACATGAACCAGGGCGAGGTAAGTTGCTTCTTGATGGTGTCATCATGCATGACGCCCCAGACGCCAGATGTGGCATTCTTTTTGGCCTCGGCGGCGGTGGCGGCAGCGGTGGTGGTGGATGGGGAAGTTGATAGGAGATCGGAAATGTCTGCTACGACGGAGGCACGACGGGTTTGTTCGATAGGCGAGGAGAGAAGAGCTGTATGTTCGGTTACTTGGTCGTCTAGGATGGCGGTGGCTGTCTCGGCTAGTTCGCCGGTTGTCTTGTAGCTCTTAGATGGGAGAAGAGTGAGTTGGAGGATGACGATAACAATAGGGACAGCCAAGTAGTAAGTGAAGAAGTCTTGGTGTCCGAATTCTCCAGAAGACTTCTCATATAACACCCTGTAAACCAAGAACAAGGCGGAAGAAGCGTCAAACGCCCCCGTCAACAACGCCAGAATCAACCCCGAATGTTTCGGAAACGCATTACTCAACTGGAAAGCCGAGATATACGTAAACGGGCCGCCTAGTGCCAAAAACGCATAACCCACCAAGAACCCATCAAACGGGACAGTCTCAGCATTCGCCAAGATTCCCGCACCAATGAATAGGAAGATAGCACCGAGAAGCGAACAGATACGCGGTCCGTGAGAGTCAAGAAGGAAGCCGAGAGGGAGAGCAGCAACGTTGGTTGTTACGGCGGCTACGGTGAACATCATGTTGAGGTGGATCTCCACACACGTGTTGACAGCGGCAGGGTTACTGTCTGGGGAGTCGGTGGCAGTGAGACATTGTGGACGATATGCTCCTTCAGCTTTCAAAACAGGTTTCAACGCCGCATAACCAAAGACGACACCCGAAGAAAGAAGACAGTAGAACACCGTCGCGGCAACCTGAACTATTCATCGTTAGTATCTACCGCCCCCATATACACGGAAAACAACTCACGAATGCGCTTCCACTGGGGAACTTCAAATGCGCCAACGGCCGCAACCGGTGGCTTCCCGGGGGGTGTCCATGCCTCTGGGAGTGGGTTAAAAGAGAGTTTCCGGGATCTCGTTGACGCTGTCGATAGTCGACGAGTGGCAAAGGGGGATCCGGGAGGCGGATCAACCAGCGCAGAGAGAGACGGGGAGGCGGGCGTTGTAGTGAAAGTTTCAAGGGAAGCGACTCTTTGCATCTTCTTTAGTTATATGGAGTATAAGATGGAAAGAGGGCAGAGAAAAAGAGTAAGATTAGGAGAGAACCACGGGGGTCTTTTATATACTAATTGTATTATATGTTGGTATTATATATAAGGAGATAACAGCGCTGAAAAAAAATCTGCCAAATGCCGCAACGATGCTACTTGTAGCGGTGACAGCCCTCGTCTATGTCGCATACCAGGATTTCCTCCAAAAGCGCCAACGACCTCCAAGATGCGACTCCATCTCGTAATTGCGACATCCATATACCCAGGGTGCGTACAACATGAATAGCCTATATGTACATATGTACAACACGATGGAGTCCTCGCCAACCAGAAAAAAAAGGCCAATATCTTCCCCACCACACTTAACCAAAAGATAGCAAAAAACATCTTCAGCCCGTTGATAACAACGGCCGCTAGTATGTGCGCCCATCACATCACATAATAACACCCGATTAGGATGGAGGGGCCTTAGTGGGGGTTGTCTTTTTTCACTCTGGAGTTTAGTTTGAGAAGGGGAGGAAAAAAGTGTTGACAAGACTGGGACTCGAACCCAGGCGGATTTCTCCATCAGGAATTTGCGTTAAGGAACGACCTTAACCTGACGCCATAACCAACTCGGCCATCTTGCCGTTCGTTAGAGTATCCAGAGGTATGGGACATTATGAATGGCGTTGATTCGCCGGCACGATTTTTTGAAAAAAAAACGGTCTATAAATCTATAGTAACTCTCCCGATACAGCAAACCCCTTTTGAACCTGTCCCCAACGATCCCCTCTAACAGTCAAAATCGCACCCACCCTCTCACACTCCTCCACCGCCCTCCCCTCAACCGGACCAACACCTGCCGTCAAGTCAAGCCACTTCCGTAGTAAACCTCTCTGCTCCTTAGGCGTAATCCCCACAACCGAGATACCTCTATCGACACACGCCTCTCTAACTTCCACATCCGACAACTCCTCTTTAACCCAGTCACGACGGAGAAGACCATCATCAATAGCAAGGTGACGTAGCCGAGGAGCCCCGGAGAGGTTCCAGTAGATGGGGGTTAATAGGCCGGCGGTGATGGCGTCGAGACGGGGGGAGATTAAGGAGAGGGATGTGAGGATGTGGCGACGGGCGCGGTGGAGTGTTTCCGGGGAGAAGGATGTTGTTCCGGTGAGACCGAGGGGGAGAGATCGGGATAGTTCAATGAGGGACTTTACCCTGCGGTCTTCTGCGGCGGATATGAATGAGGACACTTGCTTAGGAAGACGACAAGTCCCGGGCATAACACCGCGGATATACCAGGCAATAAAAGGAGTCAACTCCCCACAAATCAACACCAAAAACCCAAAAATCGGAAGTCGTAAAACATCATGAGCACTCCGTCTCATAAGTATCCACTCCGCTCTGCAAAGATAGCCCGGAACATCCCCCTCCCTAAAATAATCCTTCCTAACAACCCGTCCCTTGGGCAACCACGCATCCTCCTTCCTCGCCATAAGTATCTTCTTCGCCGTCACCACATTCTTCAATCCCGTCTTATAAAACGTTACATACGCCTTCCCCAGGTTAAAATAGTACGCAATCTTCGAGCCACCCTCCGTTTTAACCGGGGCATCAAGCGGTGGTGAAAGTGTCTCAATAGGCGGGTTTACCAAGGATTCCGGGTATGATAGCGTGGGAATTGGTCCCGGTGGTGCCGGCGGTTTATACGGGGGAGCGACTTTCCCGGGGCGGATATACCGTGGTTTTTCCAAAAGAACGTGACATGTAGAAAACTGAGCTGAGCGAGTGAACCCGATAAACCGGCTCACCGGTACGGGCCGAACCCGGAGGAACATCGCCGTTGACATGTTGTATTTTGTCCTATGGAAATGTCACCTATATATTTCCACCGTAACACGAAATAACATGTGAAAAATCCCACATTCCAATGCACGCTGACTAACAAACCCTCATTAGGGTCCACTCTACCAATCACACCCATCAGCCAACAAGCGGGCCAACTTCTCCAACCAGAGCTTATCGACGTGATCGAAGCCACTAGTCTCAACACAATCCAAATCCATAACCCCGACGACCTTCCCATTAGAAACCAAGGGAATGACAATCTCACTCTTAGTGGCCCCATCACAAGCGATATGGCCCGGGAACTTCTCTACATCCTGAACCACCTGAGTCTCCGCCGTAGTAGCCGCCGCGCCACAAACTCCGCGGGAGAACTTAATAGTCTGGCAGGCCGGGCGGCCGTGGAACGGGCCTAGGATTAACTGGTTCTGTACCGCCGGGTCAAGCACGTAGAAACCAGTCCAGTTGGCGGAGGATGATGGGGCCGGGAGGGATTTGTAGGCGTGCCAGATCATTGATGAGGCGTTGGCAAGGTTACTGGTTTGTTAGTTTATGTTGATGTGTCAACGGGAAGGACTTACCAAACCTGTATTTTTGTTAGTTAATATACATGAAAAGACGTCACAAGACCTACCCAGTTTCGAGAGTCAACGAGTAACCCCTCCATCTCAGAAACTAACTGCGCCAATACCTCTTCTTTCGAAAGGCCCTCGCCAAAGTTTGTAGAATCCGCATGAACCTATTTCCGTTAGTCCTTCATCCGTCTCACTCACCCCCTTCAGCACCCACCATCTTGAAATATCAAATATCAACAAAATTCCAAATAACCATTGACTTTTTTCGAAAATCCACTACAAGCTCTTAAGGCTAATAACCCCAATACGCAACCCTAATCATGACATCACCATGGCATATAACGAATCCATCAAACCGAACTGGTCAATTTATCAATATCAATACATCCACTAGTCTAAATAAAACCACAACACTGGCACATATCACCGGGTTGGCTAATAGCCTGGATATCTCAAGTCCTTGACGTAAAAAAGGACATAATGTTCTTAGTAGACCTTCTTCTTCTCGTCGATGCTGAATTGGCCGGGGCCGCTGTTGACCAGCAGGAGCAGACCGCCGACGATGGAAAGGATTTGGAAGAAATCGTACTTGGCAAAGTCCTTGTGGGGGTGGTGCTCGTGAAGCTATTTGATAAGAGTTAGCGTTAACGTACCACAATAGTAGCTCGAAAGAAAATAAACCTACAGTCCAGAAGTTGTTGACCAACAAGTTGAAGCCACTCAGAATAACAACCAAAAGAGTGGCACTGAACTTGGCCTTGAATCCAACAACAACCATAACACAGGCAACGGCACCAATGATGGAAACAACAATTCTCCATACACTCCATTCACCAGCCATGATAAAGCCAAGGAACAGGAAAATCAACAACACGCGACCAGCCAACTGGAAGTACATCTTGCGATCCTTCTCATCCAGTGTAGGCAAGCCAGCGAAAGCCTTGGTCTTGCGCACCCAGCTGTCACTCAAAACCATCAAGAGACCACCAATAACCGAGAGATTGCGCAGGAAGAAGTTAATGTCAAAGATGAGGCCGTAACCGAGAGCTTGCGCGACGACAACGCCCATGAGGCCAAAAACGGCGTAATCAGAGAACTTGCGGATGATGACGAGAGTCGAGCCGAGAATCATGGCTAACACGTTGATTACGAGAAACAGGTGGGTGAGGAAGTAGGGCATGCTGCGGAAATCATGCAGGTAGATGACCTGATCGTTCCATTGGGTTATAATACGAAGGGAGTCTTCGAGGAAAGTGACGACGATGAGGAAGCGGCCGATCGCGGGAAGAAAGCTATTGTTGTATTGGTTAGTTAAGGTTGTATAGATGGTGTGTGTACAACAATCAGACTTACGGCTTAATGGGCTCACTAAGGGCGTCCAACGCATCTTCAATCTTATTAGTGAAGCCCCGAATCTTTTCCAGCGGGCCCTCTTCGACACCGGCGGGNCGGGCGAACCAAAAGATGGAGGAGCGGCTCCCATGCCGTAGCCCATGGGCATACTGCCGCCACGATGCTGAGCCATTGTTTGTGTGTAGATTGTGTTTTTTTGAAGAAGAAGTAGTAGTGGTCGATGATGTCTGAATGTATGTAGACGGGACTGTATTCAACAGACGGGGGTTAAAATGAACAAGTCAGTCGTACGTGGAGCTTTTTTGGAGAGGTGGGATTGGTTGATGGATGCGACGATTCTGGTGGATTGCCAAGGTGTATTAGAGGTACAAATTAACGTGGAGTACCTTTTCGTAGTGGGTTTGAAGGAAGAAGAAGGTAGTCAGTCAGTCAGTCAGGTAGGCAATGTTATGATGAATAAGAAAGAAAAAAAAAGCATCAAAAAAGCAAGAAAAATCCAGGCAAAAAGTGAATAAAAAAAAGAAAATTGAAAATACGAAACAATTCGGAATTCAATTGTTCTAAGATACCCCCAAGGCTTTTTATTCTTTTTGTCGCGACTCAAGGACGTATAGACATGTATGAAAAAGACACGATGGCTGTTATAATTGCCGGTCTTCAAAGCTTGTTTCGCGGGGTTTCGGAAACCCTGGTGGGTTGGGATGGTTTTTGGTGTTTTTAGTGCTTTTGGTGGGGCTGTTTGGTGTTTTTAGTGGACTAGGGGGTTCTGTATTGATTGACTTATAGGGAAGGTGAAGTTTATGGTGGATGGTCCTTGTGCTTCTGCATAGCGCAGGTCAGGTCTGGTTTAGGTCAAGTCAGGGCAGATATGTAACGAATCTGGTGATGGATTATTGGAAGGTTTGAGCGAGTCAGATGGTTTAGAGTTTACATGGTTTGTTGATCAATGATAATCAGACTGAACAATAGGAACACACATTGTATGTATGTATATGGGAAACGTGACGCCTATACAACTATATCTACACACATACGTATGTAAATACTTCTTTCTCCCTACATCCCTAAAGCTCATCCCTAGAGCTCAATAAACCAAGCTCTTTGACAAAA
This sequence comes from Huntiella moniliformis, assembly GCA_000712465.1. NCBI lineage: Eukaryota > Fungi > Ascomycota > Sordariomycetes > Microascales > Ceratocystidaceae > Huntiella > Huntiella moniliformis. The sequence goes on from JMSH01000051.1 coordinate 30,545, forward strand.
GAAAGCTGAAAGAGCCACTGAATAAACCCATTCATGAGTAATGACACAAAAAAACCCCCCATTCATCTATTTATAAAACTCACCAAAAACAGCACTAATCCACATGTCCCTAAATCCATCCTTCCATTATCATCAAATCCACCCAAAAATTCACCCTTCTTCGCGAAACTGCGTTCGGACCTCAATTCACGTTTCGCCAGCCCATCCAACAACACCAAAGTGGGGCCCTATTCAACCCGCGACACTCCCATCCCTCGCTTCACTTCTCCGTTCCGTACATTGTATCTGTATCTACAACACTACGCTCTCGGACTTACACCGTGACTGTGTCCGTGTTCTTTCATCCATCTGCCCCGGTCTATCCGTCCGTCCAGATCTGTTTCATTCATGTCTGTGCTTATCGGGTTTAACCCTACAATAGTTGTACGACCGTGTATATGTGTGTTACCGATTGAATTATAGAATGAGACTAGATTAACCAAAGGCCGGATTGACATGTGTGTAACTATTAAATGTAAAACTAAAGAGCCTGTCCTGGACTTGCCTCACGACGAACTTCCTGACTGCTTCCACTGGAACTATCTTGATCTGGTTTTCCGACATCAATCTCACTAGCCGCTTTGGGGGATTCAACCCCGGATAAGATGCCAGCTTCCATTTCCACAGGGGCAACAGGACCGACAGCTTCCACGGGTATAGAAACCGGAGGATAACCAGGAGTCTGAGCCATTTGAGGATAAGCAGGATACATCTGTAAAGGATGTTGCTGAGGGTATCCTGCAAAACCAGGCCAAACTTGTCCTTGAGGAACCGGTGCTTGACCATAGTTCATACTTGGGTGATAACCCAGTGGCGGGGAAACGTTCTGCGATTCAGCAAAAGCGGGCGACGTCGGGGCCGAGGTAAACGCCGGAGTAACGGTCTTTGAAGGAGGCATATCAGAGGAGATGGTGTTAACCGAGGGACCTGTCTGAGCACCACCCCAGGGCCAGTACCGTTTCTGAGCCCAAGCTACACCACCACGACGACCACAGAAGTAGAGGAGGATGGCGGAGATGAAAAGGACAGCGAGTGCACCAATTACGATGCCGGCAATGGCACCCGAGGAGAGACCATGGGACGAAGTAGAATTCGAGGAGGAAGAACTAGAGGATCCTGAAGATGAAGTCGACGATGACGAGGTAGAGGTGGGGTCAGCCTCGGAAGGCCAACTATCCGTAGGGGTCAGTTGGACCGTAGCTTCAACGGAAAGATCATAGTAATGCTGGTAAGTGAAGTCCTCGGTTTTATTCTGTAACACAGGTTAGTTGCCATCCCGGTAATGTACACATGACAAAAGAACTTACCGGGTTGATAGCCCCGACCATGTGATTACCCGTGCAAGAGTTTTCAGCACCACAGTAGTAAAAGATTGGTTCGGTATCGTTGATAGTAACTTGGTATGTCGGGACATTATTGATATCAACTGTTGTGGCATTCAAAGTTCCACTCCAGAAACCTGTTTGGCCCGGATACGCAAGGTTGACGGGGATACAAGCTTGTTCGTAGACACCTTGAATTACACTATGACCAGTAGGAAAGAAGAACCATTTGACTACATCGCCGACTGCAGCATATGTAATATTCGGTACCATGGAATGACCAGAGTTCTAGATAAGGTTGTTAGTTTCCAAGTAATAGTGGAGAAGAAAGCGGGGTAACTTACTTGTCCGACATAGACAGTGTGTGTGGTGATGGCAGAAGACGAAGTAGCAGTAGCAGAGCTTGAATCAGTAGTAGTAGCCACATCCTCAGCCAAAGCCAAACCAAGAATCCCCACAAGGGATGTAAACGTTGAACGAAGGTGCATTTTGTCTATGATATGTCAACCAGATTCAAAAAAAGGGTATCTATAACCAGCAAAAGGAAAAGAAAAAGAAGAAAAGAGAAGCATGAAAGAACCAAGGAGGAAACACTCAGGCTATATGCATCGCAGCTTCAAAGAAACCCGGGCGAAAAAACATAACCTATTCCGGCCTGGCTGACTGACTAACTGACTTATGTCCATACATAGCTACGTAGTAAAACAGAATACGGCGACGAGAGATGGATAAAGAAAACTGAAAGAGTCTGACTTTTATGCGTGTTGGAGTTTTGTTGTCTCGGAGAGTTCTCTTGCATGTATGATATCTCCATCAAGTACCCAGAAAGCGGGGATATCTGCCTTTTCGGCGAGATAGTTTGGCTCGTGATGTTGATGAAAATTTACATGTATATTAGGCTTTTCGATATACCCGTGGAGATGAACATCCCATCTCGAAGTCATATTTTCTGCATCATCGATCCATATTTGCTTTCCCGTCTTTGACTTTTCTCAGCCACCAGTCAAAGAACCTTGGCACCAATGAACCAACGTACCAGCCCTCCAAATCCGGAAACCTCTTTGATATCCCGTTTAGTCCAGTTCTAAAGTGCCGTTTCCCTTCACCCAAAGAACCAAACAAATCAGTCAAAGAAAACTCTATTATTGCAAATATACATAAACAAGACCCCTCTACTAACCCTATACATACATATCCTACACATCTACTTGGTCTTGACCTTGGCGGTCTTCCCGAACCATCCTAATTCAGAGACCATGCGGACGACACACCAAAGGTAACAAATAGAGAAACCGGCAGCGCCAAGACCCACATTAGCTACAGTCCAGAGATCGGGCTTGTCCGCGGGTGGAGGGACAAAGGCTTCAACCGCATGCCAACCCAGCATAGCAATGTAGAATACACCGTGAAGCACATTGACACCAACACGTCCCCACCATGCAACTTTTCCGGAACTCTCAGTTCCAGCCATACTGAACAAACTCGGGAATGGTACACCAAGAAGATAAGCCCAAAGTAAAGTGACAACAGCATAAGGCATAGCCAAGTCCACACGCTTAAGTAATGGGAAGCAAGTCCAGGCCCCAAGAAGATTGGCAAAAGCGACCCACCCGCGTATATCAGAACGTAAACCATGCTTACCCGCAAGGAGAAGAGTCATGGGCATCAATGGGAGAAGAACAGACTTCTCATGCACCTGGTATGAGAAAAGGAAGAAAGACCAGGCAGTAGCAGCGACGGCATAGGGAAGGAGAGACTTGCGAGGGTACAAAGCCAGAAGAACATTTGGCGGGGCCGCAGCAGCAAGAGTCAAGATGAGAGAAGCACGTTGAAGAAGGGCAGCGGGAAACTGGGAAAGCTTAAAGACAACGTTGGCTGCACACCAGAAGTTGGCAACCTTGTCTTCGAACAGACCACGGGCAAAGGGGAAGACACGGTGAATGACCTGGACTAGTTGTTGCAAAGGCGGGTAATAAGCGGCTTCGCGGTCAACCATGTCATCTAGGAAACTCAAGATGGGCAATGGGGCAGGCGGTCCATCGAAGTCCGGACGGGTGTCAAGCCCGGCAGCGTGGTCACGGACTGCCCCGAGAAGAATCGGGGCAAGAAGGATGGCGAAGGACACGGCGGTTACGGCACCAATTGACAAGAGACGACCAGGGTTGGCTACCGGAAAGATGCAGGACCCGAGAAGGTAGGCGAAGACCGGGAGGGCATAGTACAGGGCCATCTGCTTGAAACCGAGAGCGCAAACAAAGAACAGAGCACTCCAGAGGTAGCGGTTCGCAAGCATGGAGGACATGGAGGCAACGGTGAAGCCTAACATGACGGTGTTATATTGGAAATGCGCATGGTCGATAAGCAAGGTAGCGGGCTGGAGGAGGATAGCACAGAGAGCTACGGAGGAGGAAAAGGTTGTGACACTGCTGAGACGACTGTACCGACGGACGAAGACGGTTACGGCGGGGACGTAGATGAGGTATTCGGAGATGAGAACAGTGGCGCGCATAAAGACCTTCAAGTTGGGATCTTCTAAGCCGCGGGAGGAGAAGAGAGCGAACCATGACGGGTTAATTAAAGAGCCGATCTTGCCGCAGAGAAGACTATGGTAGGCGGTTAAGGGAGGGTAATCTAGACCCCACCAGTCGAGATCGTGGAAATACCATTGTGACAACGGAAGGTGAAGTGTAATTTCCATCCAATGTCTTTGCGCTTCAAAGTCACCAAACTTGGGAGGCGAGTTCAACCCGGAGTACCCCCATAGCGAGACCGCCCAACGAAGGAGTCCAGCAACGAGTAATGTCGGCGGAAGAAGGTCCCACGAGGTAAGTCCCGAGCGAGCCGGGTAAAAAAACGAAGCAAGCGGGAAATTTGGCGGTGCAACGGGACCTCCGGCGGTGCCTGTTGCCGAGGACGAGGAAGGTGGTCTTGACGAGGATTTGACCGGCTTGGCTGTCTTGGATTTCATGGGGGTGCTGGCCGGGGAAGCTGTCGGGGTGCCCGCAGTGCGGCGTTTTGTGGGTTTCGTGGACATGGTGGGTATATACAAGTCGAGAGGACGATGGTGGTGAAATGAACCGCAAACCAGGCGGATGTTCTCTATGTACGAGGAAGCAATGTGAACGTGTCGAGATTCGCGGCAGGTCAAAGCCACGCGATATATCATCGAGAATGACATCCCTGTCGGGATATTTGTGGCCTGTGAGATGATGTCTAGGGTTAGGGTACGTGATGTTGATATATATGGTGTTAATTGCCAAGACTGCGGGGTGAGAAGTGAGTAAGATTTAGGTTTTATAACATTATTTTGGCGGTTCAAGATGGTTTATCCTATACTACTGCCGACGACGAAGCCAGTTTCTTTGCATCCTTATTTTGACTGCATATCCCATCCGTCGTTACCACTGGCGGCTTCGACACATCGGACGGTGTTATACAGGACTTTAAAGAACTATAATGGGCTATCGCCTGCAGCTCGAGTCGCGGCGTTACCCGGTGTTATTGCGGCCTTGGAGGGATATTTGCCGTATATCATGACACTTACAGCCAGTTTAGGATCTATCTCGTTATTGGATAAGCCAAATGGCGGGCGACCACCGGTGAATTGTGTCTTACGGAGTGTCCCTGGGTTCCGTTGGCGAAGCGGGTTATTTGAACGAAGTGTTTTACAAGTACGAGGCAAGGGAAAACGGAAGAGCATGGAGACTTATGGACTAGACGAGGAGGTTTCATTCGTTTTGACGACGTTGGCTTTGGCGCATATGTTGGCTGCCAGGGTCTCTTTATACCCGCTACAAACTAGGGGAGACATCCCGGTGACTGCCGAGGCAAGACTAGCGGCCATCCAGTCGGCCATTAGAGGGTTAATGCATGCGGCTTCGATCACGAATTCCCTTAGCAATGTCATTCCCACGGAGACACCTAGTTCAAGACCATTTGCGTTACCTGCTATCCCGGCAGCGTTGACACATCTTGCCCGTGCGGAGGTGACGTTGCTGGCGGTGTTGAAGGATGACCCATATCCTGCAATCATCGCACAACAACGGAATAAGAATGATAAAGAGTGGATGTTCAAGGCCCCTACGATCCCTAAAGTTCGAACATTATTACTTGCCCGTCTCTGTGTAGCGGTTGCTGGACATGCGGAACAGGCACTTGCGGGGTTGGAAGAAGCTGGTGGAAATGGAGCGGGACGGGTAGATGCCGGGTTGAAGAGTTACATCAAGGGTGTTCAAATGAGCCATAAGGCGAAAGCCTGTCGGTTCTTAGCTATGGATGCGGAAGCTAGTGGGAATGTCGGGACGGCATTGGGGTGGCTGTTACTTGGATTGACGGAGATGGGTATCGACGTTAAGAAGGAAGAGCCGGGTCGAACGGGTTTCGCCAAGTTGAAGAATCGGATTGCGGAGAAGAAAGAGGATAGAAAGATTGAGAAGGAAGGAGATTGGGGAGCTGATGGAGGCTTGTTAGATGAACGGAGAGTCATCGATATGTTGTTTGGAGAATGGAAGAGGCTTAATGATAAGATGAGTATGCAGAGTATCCCTAGGACAGCAGAGTTGGTTGGGAATATGCCAAGTGGTCGAGACATGTATGAAGTGGGTAAATGGGAAGTTCCCGGACTCGACGCTACAATCCTGGAAGATGCAAAGGTACAAGTTGATGGAGTGCCAGAGGAAGTTCTTGAGAGTGAAAGTGAGGAAAGTGAAGAGGAAGGAACGGGATATAAAGGGAGTGTTTATTAACTAGTAGATAATCATTAAACATCAATCAAGAAACCACCGGGCATACCAATCTCAACGTCAACTTCTCCTCCATCAATTTCCAAAACCCCAATTTCTTCATCCTCTACAATCTCCTCATCTTCAAAGTCCAAACGTGCTTCACGAACTGCCTCCATCTCTTCCCGTAATAACCCATCCAGGATTGTCTTCCGAACTCTTCTAACCCGGCTAATCCATTCCGCCCCCGCAAGAACCAACTTCTCCAGCACCTCCGCTTTCTCTCCAAAGCCCGCCTCAACAGACCGTTTCTTAACAAACACCCCTTCATTAGTCACCGCCATTTCCTCTGCTGCCTTGTATCTCGCTGCTTCAAGTTGTTCTTGGCGCCATACGAGCCATTTTTGATAGCCGATGGCGTGTTTGGCATGGTATGCTTCCATGGCGGCTGTTACCTGGGCGATGCCGGATTCCGAGGTGCCGTGGTAGAGTATTAGTTGGTCATAGTATTCTGTAGCTAGTTTTTTTGCGAGGACAGCTCGCTCTTGGAGGTCGTTTGTTAGTTGGGTTTCAATTTTGGATATCGAGGAGAGAGAAGCTTGTTGAGCTTCTGTTAAAGTGGTGTCTAATGACCTCTCTAGCTCAGAACATGTTCTTTGGGCTTCCTCTTTTAGAGACTCCCGTGCTTGTTCCATGGCGAGTGATAGTTCCCGTTCTTGACCTGTCGTTAACGCCTCCAACGCAGCATAATAAACCATGAAAAGCTCGCGAATCTCTCTCCGTCTTAAAATCTCAGTGAGTCTCGCCGCAACATACTCCTCTCTTCGTGCCGCTGCAGCTTCCCATTTCAATCTATCCCGTTCTTCCTGCTCTTCTCGTTCCCTCCGTTCTCGTTCCTCTTGTTCTTCTCTTTCTATTCTCTCGCGTTCCTCGCGTTCTCTTCTTTCCATTTCTTCCCGTATCAGTTGTTCCTTTCGTCTTTCTTCTCTTTCGGCTTCTTCAATTAGACGTAACACTTCTTCTAACTCGGCTTGTTCGGCTTCCCAAATTGCTACACGGTCTGCGACGAGTCGTTTCTTGGTCGTAAAATCTATAGATGTACATGAACAATGGTGCCATTGGGTACCGCAGACGTAGCAGAATTCTCCGCCACATCGACAGGTCATGTGCATACAAGCTTCTTTATGTTCAACGAATGAACCACACTTATGACAACGGATCCAACCTCGAAGGTTCGCCGTCTTTTCTAGTTCTAAGTGGGCTTCATCTCGAGGACACGGCTCGTTCTTTGGATGACTTGGACCACGGCAGATAGTGCATGTGGTGTGTTTTTTATTAGCTGGGCATTGAGCAAAGTTATTACCCAAGTTAATATTTTTCGCCGGAATAAACACATTACAGTTTGCTTCCTGGCAATAAATTCTTTGGGCAGGCGGAATCCCCCATTCCTCTGAACATTTAGTCAAGGCGGGAATTAAAGGCATTGGTGCATGAAAGTTGTATAGACTCGAGGGTATCGGGTTAAGACAGCATTTTGGGGGCCAGTTGACTTCGGATTGAATGGCGGTTTCTAAGAGTCGGGTGAAACATGGCTGACAGTAGTTATGGCAGGGGACTCGGATCGTTTTGGAAGTTGGAAAATCATCGAGACAACAAACGCATTCACTAGGTATGTTAGTCCCACTTTTGCCGAGGGTATAATCGAGCAAACAAACTTACACAATAACGTCAACCTCTTTCTCTTTGCCTTTCCTGCTTTTCTCTACTTCTTTCTCCTTGCCCTTCTTACTTTTCTCCACCTCTTTCATCTTCGCCTGTTCCCCATTCTCTCTCCGTTTTTTCAAAGTCCGTGAATGCTGGATACTTCGTTTCTCGGCACGGGCAGCTCCAACCTCTGACAACATATCCCAGATTTCATCGCCATCATCACTTCCATTAGCGGATTGCGTTCCGGCGATTTCAGGTGCCAGTTTACGAGCTAGTGATCTGAGAAGTCCACGGGCGGTACTGGCGCGGGATGAAGATACTGACGGCTCGGGTTTTGCTACTAAGAGACTTTGCAACGCGCGCAGACGGCCGGGTGTAGGCTTTTGAATGGGGGTTGTTAGGGTGTTAATCCATGGGGTTTCCTGTGTTGGTGTTGGCGCTGATAGTGTAGACTGGATTTCTTCCTCTCGCGCGGCTGATGACTCCCCTGGCATTCCTGAGCCAGGCTCGGTTTCCCAGCCCTCACCGATGGGCAGGTAGATACCCCCCATAAGTCTCCTTTGCCCCTCTCTCTCCTCTCGTAATCTTAATGCTTCTTCATAGTCGGTACGCACTCGCTCGTATAAATCAAATCTCTCCCCATCCGCCTGGCGAATCACTCTTGCTAAGCCATCGGTGGCAGCTTTGGCGACGGGACTGGGACATCCGGGTGGTATGATACTCAGTTGTGTTGGATGTGGTGACCCGAGCCAGTAAGTTCCTGGTGATAAATGCGGGGATGAAAGATCAAAGGCAAATGGGTCTGTTGGTGGCGGTGGTGGAATCGTAGGTGGGGAGTCTGTCAAAAGTAGAGACGGGTCAGACGTATTTGAAGGTGGGGGACTTGGAAGACTAAAGGTAGGGCCGAAGCCTAGAAGTGTTTTGAGATGCGGATGCGCATCAAGATATTCGTTTTCATCAGACATTTCGTGTATAAATGGAACTACAAATGACTCTACAAAACATCGTCGTCCAATCCAACATATATATTCTCGTACAACGTACATGCGTCGTCCAACTCAACACAGTCTATAATTAGCCTCCAACCAATCACCATAGCCTCTCCAGTAAGGCGTGCCAAAGCCAGGAATCTCCTTGGTTCCTTCACCTATGTATCTTGTCCCGTGACGTGACATTAACTTAAGTTCCGCTGTGACGAGGTCTCTTTGCATCCACCACACTGCCTCTATGTTCGCCCGACTATCGTGTGATATTGCCGGGATGGGACGCCCTGCTTTTAGTGCTCACAGGGGTCAAATGCGGAGTTGGCTCATTAGAGTAGGGATTTATGGTCCATATAAAATGGAGGGTTTAACCCTTTAGATGATGTCATGGGTTAACGGATTTATGACGGGCGTATAACCCTAGATAAAGGAAGTTAGTGGTGAGAATAGTCGGAATGACTAAGACATGAATGATATTGAGTCATTATGTTGATGAAAATTGGTTTAGTTGGAACTATAACTTAAGTGTATTAAGGTTATTTGCATGTGTATATTTTGCTCGCCGCAAACGAATATTCATTTCTAATCACCATAGTGGTTGTCAGCATTCAACTTTCCAAAACACCAGCATGATGACCGTCGATATAGATCGCCTTGAGCAACCCGCAATGGAAGACACTGTCCATTCACTTCGCACCAGTGTCATGAAGCCAATGAGAGGGTTATCTATTAAAACCGGTATCTACAAGGAACCTCGCAGTGGACCAGTATATTGTTCCAAGATAGGTCTAACAGAGGATGAGCATGATCTGACTTTCCACGGAGGTCCCGACAAAGCCATTCACGCGTGTAGGTTTCTTTCGATAGTTTCTTCGAAGTGAAAACAAAACTAACCTAAATTAGACTGTCGTCTTCATTATCCCTCTTGGCAAGCAGAATACCCACAGGCCGCACATTTCTTTGTTGAGGGTTCCTTTGGGGAAAACTTGGTAGTTGAGTCCATGAACGAGCGGAACGTTTGTGTCGGTGATGTCGTGCAGATTGGAGATACCGTCAAGTTACAGGTTATCCTACCCAGGCAGCCCTGCTTCAAGTTGAATCATCGATTCCAGTTGCAGGGGTTTGCGCCCATGACGTATAAGCACTCGCGCACAGGGTGGTACTACGTAGGTCTGCTTCTAACCGTTAAAAACACCCAACTAACACCACAAAGCGAGTCATCCAAGAAGGCTATATCTCACCCAACGACAAAATCCAAGTCATTGAACGGCCCCAGCCGGAATGGACAATCCATAATGTCCAGGAATATCTCCATAGGAATCCCTCCACACCGATGAACAAGATTCTCGCTGAATTGCCAATTCTCGGTGATGAATCCCGGGATATCTTTAAAGGCCGTGTGGCAAAAGAGGAGGCTAAAGCTCGGAGATCTGAGAAGGATAGTAAGTGGGTAACGTATATCGTCGACAGGAGGGAGTATGTTACCAAGAGTGTCGTGCAGTTGACGCTTAAGAGAGAAATAGAGGTCGTCGGGGATAAGGAGGATATAAAAATCTCACCGGGCGCTTATATGTCGTTTAAATTGGGGAATGGACTGATGAGGAGTTACTCTATTCTTGGGGGTAACATCAATAGCTTGTCCATCGCGGTGAAGTTGTCGGATAATTCTCGTGGTGGATCAAGTTATATTCATTCCACATTACACCCTGGTACATCCTTATTAGCTGGCGACCCTGTCGCATCCGTATCCCGCGCGAAACTTGCCTCTAACCATATCGTTATTGCCGGTGGAATCGGGATCACGGCATTCATCGCCCTAATCACCAGATTCCGCAAAATCAACTACAACTTCTCGCTTCACTACGCCATCCCATCTACCGATGAAGCCCCGTTCCTCGAGAAGCTACTGGATGGCCCGGGCGATATCCATATCTACAACAAACAACTAGGCCAACGAATGAGCCTTGATGAAATTGTCAAGACCCGCCTATGGAACTCCCACATCTACGCCTCCGGTCCAACACGGATGCTCACTGCTCTTCGCGAAGCAGCAGAAAAGCACAATCTAGGCGCATCGGAAATCCACTATGAGGCGTTCTCGGCAGATATAACCGGAGATCCATTCACCCTGACCGTGAACTACGCGCCCTCTGGAAAATCACGTACCGTCGAGGTCTCTGCTGAAGTCACACCCCTGGCTGCCCTCCGGGAGATCTACCCTATTGAAGTCCTCCCGTCTTCATGCGAAGTCGGGAATTGCGGGACTTGTGCAGTGAAAGTACGCAAGGGCACGGTGGAAAGGAGAGGATTAGGTTTAGAATCGGATCCTGATGGTGCACATAAAATGCTTCTTTGTGTGGACCGCGGAGTTGGCTGTGTAGAGATTGATCTGTGACCCCTTTTAGCATATCTTTCATACTTATAGCTTTATAGTCTTTGACCACCAATCGTAAATACATTCTAGCTTGGCTTCTACGCCCTTTGACGTTACACGACCCTTGACCCTAGATTGAATGTCAAAGACGCATGGACCAACGGTTAGTTGACTTACACCGATTTAGTAACATGTCAAAGGTAACGTCAAAGGTATTGACATAGTAGTGTCTTTGGTGGTCTTTGGTAGTCTTTAGTGAGTATGTCTTTGGGCATTCTTTGCGTCTTTGAAGATATCCTTAGATACCCGAATCTTTGTGGAAGGTGATTACGCTGGTAGTAGTAAATATTGAAAACTGCCTTGATGATAAAAGGCAGCCACCATCACTATCATGACTTACGTTACTCCCTTCCTTTTGCTCTTCGTGTTTACCATCTACTATTTTTCATTCTACTTGTTGTCAGCTGCTGGTTAGCTACATCTGTTTTCTTTTTTTCTATTCTATTCAACCATTTCAACCAAGTTTTTTTTTTACATTTCAATCAATCAAAATGTGCAAGTCTGCTTACATCGTTTGCCCTAACTGCGAGTCAGTTACCGAGAGTCGTGTGATCTACTCGTTCTGTGACATTCACGAGGATCGTGGTCCCGGCTACTGCCATGTCCACAAGAGCCGTAACCATCGCGAGGCCGCTGACCCATGCGATGCTTGTATTTCCAGACAGCGTCGTGGTTCCCNNNCCCGCCGCTACAGTGTTCGCCGGTCGTACACTACAACTACATCTGGGACTATCGGGGGTCAGCCTTACTATTATAGGCATACTGAGCAGACGACTGGTCCGTTTGTGCCTTCTAGCTCAGAGGAGCCTATTACGTCTTCGGATCCGACGAGTAGTGATGGCTTTTCGCAGGATTCTTATGAGCTTCGCCGGAGAGCCGAGAGAGAGGCTGCCAAGAAAGAGGCTTCCGAGAGAGCCGAGACGATTACAAGAGGTTCGAGAAGAGAGTCCCGCCGTGAGACGCCT
>JMSH01000051.1:42743-147644 GCA_000712465.1 Huntiella moniliformis
CGTGAAGAGCCTCGCAGAGAGTCTCGTGGCTTCTTTGCTACCCTTTTTGGTGGCGGTCATCGTGAAGAGTCTCGCCGTGAGTCTCACCACCCCCGCCGTGAGTCTCGTCATGAGTCTCGCCGTAAGTCTCGTCGTGAGTCCCACCACCTCCACCGTGAGACTCGCAGTGAGTCCCGTCGCGAGTCCCGTCGTGAGGGTGAACAGCCTGAGGGTAATCGTGATCGCCGTCGTTCTCGCGCGGTACCTAGCAATTCTGCTCATCTTAATGACGTTGCCAATGACTACTTCAGAGAGCAGGCTAGACGGAGAGTCCAAGATCATGAGAGACGCACCGAGGCAGAGGTGAATCGGAGACGGAGTCGTCAGTACCCCAACTTGTTCCAGGGTGGTGTACCTCCAAGTGTGCCGACCCCGCCTGGTAGCGATTTGGGTTATGAGGGGACTGAGCGTGGTGGTGGCGAAGGTCCGTCTGAGACGGAGAAGGAGAAGACCGATACTAAGTGTAAGTCTAAGGAGGAGAAGAAGGATGAGAAGAAGCGGGACAAGAAGAAGACTGACAAGAAGCTGGACGAGAAGAAACGAGACGAGAAGAAGGAGAAGGAGAGGGAGGAGAGAAAGCGGGAGGAAAGAAAGCAGAAGGAGAAGGAGAGACGTCAGTCGCGTGCTAAGTCCCGTCATCGTGAGTCTAAGGCTGAACCTTCCAAGCGCCGCGAGTCTAAGGCCGAACCCTCTAAGCGTCGTGACTCTAAGGCCGAACCCTCGAAACGCCGTCAATCTAAAGTCGAGCCTACCGAAAAGAGCAACGCCTATGCTGAACGTACTAGCGCTCGTGATGCGGAACTCCTTGCTGATATCCGCACCCTCGCCAACCGTGGTATCACCGCCAAGGCTCCGTCAGTTTGGACTGAGGCCGACGTTAAAGATATTCGTGCTCTTTCTCATGACATTGCCGGTATGATGAACAAGATTCGTGAAGATCCTTCTCGTTCCACTGAGCTCAAACTTCTTCGCAAGGGTCGTGACAACGCTCGTAACATCTATTCCCAAGGAAAGACTGCGGTTCATGAGTCGCAAAAGGCCGCAAAGGCCGCTGCGGAGGCTGCCAAGGTGAAGAAGGCCAAAGGCAAGGAGCCTGAGATTCCTGATCAGATCAAGGTGCTTGCAGAGCAAGGGCTTAAGTATAAGGTTCCCCAGGTTTGGACAAAGGATGAATTTAAGACTGTCCATTCCCTGTCAAAGCGTATTGGGCTTCTAATGCAAGAGGTCCGGGCAGAAGGAAACAAACCTGAGCAGCTATCGCTTCTTCGCAAGAGCTTCCATCACATACACGCTATTTACGGGGAAGGCAAGGCTGCTCTCGCTAAGGTTGAAGAGGAAACGGTCTCCCGTCAAAACCTGCCCACTTCTGTTACTGCCAACCCCGCCAAGATTGCTCACGCTCCTACCCCTACNCCCGCCGTTCCCGTCCCGCAAGAGACTACTACTCTCGAGGTCAACCCAGTATCCCCTCATTCGCCACCTGCTCACTCACCCGCCCGCCAAGCGGCCGCTGACAAGCGTGCCATCGCCAGGAAAAAGATGGCCACCAACGCAAAGGCAAAGAGTGAAAAGGCCGCTCTAGATGAGGCTGAGCGTGTTACTGCTACCCAGAAGACTGCCGCTGAGAAGGCCGCCGCTCAGAAGGCTGCTGCTAAGGAGAAGAGATGTGCTGCTGAGAAGGCTGCTGCTGAGGAGAAGAGACGTGCCGCTGAGGAGAAGAGACGTGCTGCTGAGAGGGCCGCTGCTGAGAAGGCTGCTGCTGAGGAAAAGAGACGTGCCGCTGAGAAGGCTGCTGCTGAGGAGAAGGCTGCTGCTGAGGAGAAGAGACGTGCCGCTGAGAAGGCTGCTGCTGAGGAGAAGAGACGTGCCGCTGAGAGGGCCGCTGCTGAGAAGGCTGCTGCTGAGAAGGCTGCTGTTATCAAGTCTACCACTGCCTCCGCTACTGTTCCTATCTCTACTCGGATTTTCTCTCCTGGCGAACCTGACTCTGGAGAGGACTCTGAGTCCTACGTCATGTCACTGGTTGCCGATATTCAAGCTGGCAAGCCCTTCACTCCCCCTGTCTGCACCAAGCCTGATGTTCCCGTCGCCAAGGGCTTTTCTGATGCCGACATGGCTCGTCTGGGTTACGAGACTGCCTCTAGCTCTGTTTCTATTGAAGAGAAGCAAAAGATGATTTTGGGTAAAGGTCTTTCAGTTCAAAAGCGACATGAACTTGTCGATCGTGCTATCGTCCAAGAGCAATTCCGCCAGAAGATCGCTGCCGAGAACCATCCTATGCAGGCCCCTCATCGTCGTGATCTTGACCAGTTCTACAAGGATCAGATGAAGTTACAAATCAAGGCTGTAGATGAGCCTCACCGCCCTGTTCACAGATTCATAGATCCTGCTACTGTTCAACGACTTGGTCTCTCCGAAGTTAGAGGCCCTTTGACTATGGAGCATATCCAAAAAGGTACGGAGCCTAAAGCCAAGGAGATGCCCCAAGGGTTTGCTTCGTGGGGAGACATCACTACTTTGTTCACTAAGGAGCAGAGGGAAAAGACGCAGTTGTTTGATGCTCTTGTCTCACCCACATCGGAGCGTTTCGCTAAGACCACTCCCGTCTCATGCAAACTCCAGTCCCAAGTCGAAGCCATCGCCGCTACTGTCAACGCCACTCCTCTTGCCGTCAACGTCGCAGTTCTCCCCATTGACAACCCCATTTACGCCGAAGATCCTGCGTACGCCCAATACGATGATGACGAATGCACTGATCCCCGGATTGTTCCGCTACCTGATAGTACCTCCCACTCCACGGATGTTTCCGAGAATGAAGGTCCTATTGTTGAGGTCCGCCCTGTAACCCCCGAGGGCTTCATCAGCCTTCCTCCTGTTCTTCCCGTCACAGTTATGACTGTCGGGCCTCATGAGTTTACTGAGGAGGAGCACGAGGCAGTGTACGAGGGTGTTGATGACAGCAGTGTACCGCAAGCGCCGGATGGTGACTTTGTCCCTGTTCGCTCAGAGATTGCAACTATTGGCGATGATTTCCTTGATTCTGTTGCTATTGCTGTTGCCGAGGCTGAGGATGTGCCGGAGCTTACTGTTGAGGAGGAGTTTGAGGTTTTGTCTATGCCTGTTAGAGAGTATGTTCCTGTGCAACCTCCTACTCCCGTAGTTTCTGAACCCTCTTCTGTTGAAGAGTCTCAGAACATGGAAGAGCATACCTCTACTCTTTTCGAATCCGTTCAACAAGCTCAACGTCTCCGTGTTGTGCAGCAAGTCTCTATCATTGCTGCCCGCGAGGAAGCCGAAGCTAAGAAGGCCGCCGAGCGCAGACAAAGAAACCAGGATGCTCTCAACACCGTCCGTGATAGACATCAGCAAGCCATGGCCGACCGCCGCGCTGGTAACTTCATGGACAGTGCCAGATCAAGAGCCCTTCTTATGCTCAAGCAACGTACTGCTGAGCCTCAACCCATGGTTCCGGCTGTTTTCTAAATAAGTGTCTTTTTTGTTTGTTTCGGTGTTTGTTCTTTGGGGTGTAGTTTTGATCAGTTTGTCTTCTTTGTATATAGAGAATTTCATAATCATTTTGATATCCATACCAGATTGTTCCAACGTCACATATGTCTTGTCCCAGTCAGCCAGCCGCTTACGTTCTTCTAACGCTCTATGCACCCTACCGCCCGGTATTTTCTTCTTTCTACCCACCCTTCTACTTCTGTTTCTTCTTCCTTCCGTGCGTCCAGCCGTCGATGGCGTCTGTAGTCACCCGTGGTAATCTAGATCACGTGTTTAACATATACCTTTCACGTCGCATTTCTAGGCGGTTGTATTTGGGATTTTGTTGGTTGAGGGGTTTTTTTTACCTTGGGCGATTTATATGCGGGGTTATTTGGATTTAGTGTAATGTTGTGCGTTTGCGTTTGTGTGGGTTTTTTATGTATACATGTACATATATGTATGTATGTATGTACGTAGACTTGATGAAGGACGGGTTGAGACGTGCGCATTGACGATGGCGGAGAGACATTGATACATACTCTATGGTGTGTCGATAGGAATTGTTTGGGCTAGTTTTGTTTGACTGTTTGTTTGGGACTTTTGCGTGGCGGTAGTTATTTATTTCTCCGTGGTGGTGGCTTGTTTATTCATCCTGTCCCGCAAGCCAACTATCAATCTACCTCACTGACCGGATCGGAACGGGGGAAGTAGATGATCAACGGCTCCGGTCTCCCCGAGTATATAAGTTCCAGGTTATCCCGTGAACAACGACACAAATCGACAGTTAATACACCCCCACTTCTAGTTGCAGCACCCCATCCACCCGTCCCACGTCACTACTAAAACTCATAACCATATTCAGCGGCCTGCGGCTGTCCATGCTGGCACAAGACACTACGCTTCTGTCCGCATGTCTTGTCTTGCCTGGATAACCATGGCATTTGGCGGTGAGTCGGGCTGGAAATCTCGGCGCGCAGCCGTTCAAAAGGGCTGTCTTGGGGCGAGACATTGGAGAATCTCTAAGCGCCAGTGTTATTTTTTTCCTCCTTTCTCTTTTATCTAGTATCGCCGTTTAGTTGGGCTTGAAGAATGGAACGGGGCTGCAGATAACTATGTATATACACGGTGTGGTCACGACGTGGAAACCACGGGTTGACTAGGATAACAAAGGGAGAAAAGTGACACTACATTTACCCTCCAATCGACTTCGTACATGTCGCCAGCCGAGGCGCAACACGTGGATACTACGGGGTCATCTACAGACGGATAGTCCGACTACGAATGGACGGAGTGACAGGTGGTTGGTTTAGGTACGCGGTGATGACAGAGATGGTATCGTTACGCGGACAGGGCGACGGTGTGATGACGTGTGGTTGGCGAGTGGCGTCAATTGAAAACTTGATAATGTAGTGAGAGGGGGTTACCATGTTACACATTAATATGTAGATATCAACATTGATGTTGTGATTGTAGCTGGCGTGGTACAATAATGAACAGGGTTGTGTGGAAAGATAACCCTAATGTTGGGAAGCACATGAGGACTGTAATTAGACATCATTGTATGTACTTCTATTTAAATCAAATATTGATGGTCAGCCACCACTTTGATGTGGCGTTGGGCTTGTCATCTATATAGATCAGGTTCTCTCCAATCACTAGACATACCCAGGACAGCCCATCACCACCTTCAGCTAATGAGTACGCCCCTGTGCCACATAGTGCAACACGAAAGCAAACTACCCTAATATGTACATATGTTGTATGTATGTATTCAGGTCTATCACGAGTATCCAACACTGATGACAAGCATGTTTCTAGCTTCAATATGGTTATATGTAGTCACACCCACACCAAAGCCCCACCATCATCTCGCTCGTCATCACGGAAATAAACTAACATCCCAGCTTCATCGGTTCGATTTGACCCCCTGACGTCACAATCCATCTGCACAACACAAGATAGAGAATCACTCCGGCACCCCTTCACCGCACATCTGGAGTTAGGTAGCAAATCCCGTCGATTCGGCATTCACTCGAATCGAGGTTTCTGTCGTTATATCCAAGCCTAGAACCCTGGCCGGACGAATGAGGAAATCTCAAAGGTGCCTCGCTTATAATATGCAATTGTGATCGACAGGTATCGTTGGCCTGGTTGGCTACTCGATTGAAAAAAAAGGTAGTTCAACGATATCATGGGACCTATCGGTACAAAAAGATCGATGGAGAATCACCCGCGGGAGCAACCAGACTTTCATAGTTTGTTTATCTGTATTGTATTCGTTTCGTCTTACCTGCTTCCGCTCGGTTTGCGTCGTCTTGGTTTGATCCGTCACTCGCAAATCAACCAGTATCAATGCAGCTTCGCAAGTAACTGGCTGAATTTGGCAATGCTTGCTTTTGAGAACCCTATCCCTAAACTTTATATCGCTTAAACCCCTTGTGCTTAATTGGCGAATTATGCATGGTGACTCTATATTACCCTGTCAGTTTTGCCCATTTGCGTTGTTTTAATGCAGGTGTCAGTGGGAGTCGGACATATGATGTATGTTTGTGTGTAGGTTGTGGATTCTAAACGCATTGATTAATGGGATGGCATGATGGTTTCGAGGAAGATGTTGGTTTCAAACTTTTTGCGACAGCCTTTTACAGGACACGTGAATGTCCAGACTGACAGGAAAGTCTAGACACTCACTAGTCAAGTTGTCCAAAAACATCATAGTCCATGTCTTAGAGTGGCCCCTGGAAAACTTATGTGCTAGCTCCAGGGGCCACATAAGCCCTAACACCTAAAGAACAAGCCAAGAACCTCTCAAAAACCAAAATCCGTCATCCCCCAAAAAAGAGCCTCTGTATGCATCTATCCATCCACAAACTCACCATTACAGAGCAGCCTCGCCGTCTGTATTGTACTTTTCCACCGTCCATTCAATTGCCTTTTGGCCGCTTTCTAATTGCCCGGCTGCACATCACGAGTCGGAACCACTTCGTGGTCAGGCAATCATGAATTCAGCGCGCACTTACCGTGAACGATGGGGATGTGGGAGGGTTAATAGTGTGCTGCGGCCGGGTAGATTATCAGCTTTTTTTACAGCGGTGCATGAGCGCTGAATTTAGCCCGATTTGCCGGGGGTTTGGGCGTTGTCTAGGCTCGGCGTTGTGAATTGAATTGGAAGGCGATGGGGCTCTCGGACGACGCTTTGAAGGCGTGGTGTGGATATTGGATGTGTGTGTGTTCGTTTGAATGGTAGGGCACAGATTATCTATGACGATGGTATTTAGTCTTCGTTTGGACTGCGATGTGATGCTACTATTGACAATGGGACGCCAAACGGGCGACTTTTCACGCAACAGATTGTGGGTCCGCTAAGGTCTCCTTCCGTCAATGATTAAGGGGTACATGCCTTTAAACAACAAAGACAAAACCCTAAATCTCGTCTATCCCTCGTCGGAGAAAGTGAGATCAAGCCCAAAATCATGAGCCCACGCTCTAAAACGTACAAATTGTATACATACATGCCACTTAACGTCACTAAAACCCACTACCCACCAACTCCACACACACACATCAGCTTGGAATATGCAGTCTAAAACTTGACCCCTTTTGCATGTAACATCGAATGCGACGTCGCTCGTTCGCGACCTTGGTACCCGAAAATCAAAGTGTCAGTTTGTCTCTGCAGGAATCCTTCTGCGAGGGAGGAAGGAAGGTGAAATAGTTCATAGGGTCCACTTTCCCTCAGTAAAGAGCGCTGTTCCTCCGAGCCTAAGTTCGGGACGTTGTCACCTATCATTGAGTTGTACAGGCGTTTTGGCCCTAGTGCTTGCTTCCCGGATAGGCAACCGGATGGCTAGATTCACGAGATGTGGATCTCCTTCCTCCAATGTGAAAAAAAGCACCAAAACGTGATGGCGAATTCGTGCGTTTGTGATGTATGCAGTAATTGCCCGTTGATCGTCACTGTGTATGCATTTCAGCCGGGAGAGCCACCGTGAAAATGGATTGAAAACTATCCAATCCTCTTGTCAATACCTTCCGTGCTTTTTTCAATTTCATCTCTTCTTTGGTCCCATTTTCAATCGAGTTCCTTCTTCTTGGTTCAGACTATCTTGGTTTTGCCTGTTACGTCGTCATCTTTCGATAGACCCAGCTAGGCTCACGAACCGTGCATCAAGCACGTCGTATCAAATAGAGCCCTTGCAACCCCGACAGAACGCCTATCTCACTTTTTCTGTTGTTCCGCCTCACAAGCTCCCTTGTGTCCGGATATCGAGATTTGCCTTGTGCCCAACAACCCCTTGCGTCATCGACGTCTTCTAGCCTGGCTCTGGTTGTAAACTGCCGGGTTTGTATGTCAATCCCTTTAGTCAGTTAAACCCAACACAGGTATCACGGTGAGTCTGTGACAATGTTAGCTTTCATTATGTTGCCCCCGTCCTTTATCTCCTCATTTACACATTTGTACTGCGCTACCACCACGCCAGGCCAACTCCGGCCTGCCGGCTGAGCAACATCAACAAAGTGCAGAGGCCACGGCGTTCCATTTGCGTCGTTGCTAGCACTCAGCACTCAGCACTCAGCCAATGCCGTTCCCGTGCCCGTTCTCTCCACACAAACCACACGCTTTGGCCGGTTTACAGCTTTAGCCCGTGTCGCATAAACAAGTATATATGACCTGTGATTGGGCTCCGGATTTCCGTCGTTGCAACGCTGTTGTTTTTCGCCGTGCCAGCTCTCATCAGACAGTGTCGTGCTGAAGCAACAGTGCCACTCATCGGGCGCTGAAGACGCCTCAACCTCACTCAATAACTTCCCCATTTCACTCTGTTACGGCGCCATAAATCCCCTGGGGCTGCCCAAAAGGTCGCCCAGACATGGGAGGACCATAGTCGATTGGACGCCTCGTGGCTGTTGATCGCCCTGTCGTCTGTCTTCAAATAGGCTGTCTCGGTCTCTAGTCATTGACGGGCCTTGTACAAGCGTACAACCAGTATCCCGTCTCTGTCTCGACGGTTGTCCATTTTCTGTGTTTCCTTTGTGCCTCCGTAATTCTTGCCACACAGGGCCGCGGTTCTGCCCGAGCGTCATTCTATGTACACACACTCTAGTGTTTGCTGTCTGGGGAATCTTTGGTCGTTAGGTTGTGCCGGTTTGCATCACTGCTTTATTGCAAATACAAACCATGACCTCCTAGATTGTATTTTCCATTCCTTCTGTCGTGTCCTCTGCGAAAAAGTTAGTGCTAGAACCTAGTTGCTTGTCAGGGGACTCCTTGTTGCCAGCTCCCTTGGGCCACTCCATCCGGTCTAGCATCGCGAACTAAACTTTTGCGGGCCTATAGTTTTCTGTACCGTATTTAGACAAAGTCTGGCTGCCAAATTGTCAACTATTCTACGAGCCGCCCCCCCCACCGAGTCATTCTTTGGGTCAAGTCAATCCCTGGCGGTGATCGTCCTTTGGGCTTTTACCTTTGCGGGCTTTGTCATGGCATCACCATTCCAACACTACATGAAGCTTGCACTACCATCTCACTTGTCACTTGTACAAGAATACAGACAATATACATACCACAATCGCCGCCCGATGTTTAGCTAACATTTTATTCTTCTTGTTCCACTTCAGTAGTCACCCGCCGCCCGGCCGTTGCACCGCCAGAATTATGGTGACGCCTCACCCACACACCAAATTCCACCGTTTCTGAACCAGACCTGGACACCTCGCTCGGCTCATTCTTTAGAGCCACGCCCCCTAGTCTGAGGGGTTGTCCAAGTTCAAGGCTTCTTCCTTCTGACGCCCGTGTTGGTTTGAGGAGAAGAGTGCGAGAAGAAAATAGACAAACAAGTCAAAGTTGTAACTGAAAAGACGCCGCACTTTTACGGTTTTTGGGTACAATTGATGACTCAAATACCTCGTTCTTGTTGTTTGTCAATTGAGATTGTTCAATTGTTCGTTGGCCTTGTTCTTTGCCTTCCGTCAACTTTCTTCACATCTTCTTATTTGTCTGCAATCACAGTTCACACTTGTAGCTGAGTTTTGTCTGCATCTGACATTTTGTCACTCATCACATCCAGATATCGGAATTTTAGCTAAAGAGTAGTAATTTCTTCTTCTCTCTTGTCCACTCATAATCTTACCTTGCCCCCTGACGTTTGCTGATCGCACCCCCCACCATCAGTGCAAACACACACGCCCTCGTTCATATACCACGTCTCCAGCTGTTTTCTGCAGTCCAAGACGGTGGTAATCTCGACTGGCTTGCCTACCTGCATATCCTTTTTCTTCCATACTCTATCCGCGATTTCTCAATTGTCCTGGCAGTCTTTTCTTCTTCTTTCTCGGCAACCATTATCACGAGCCTGTTTGTTTTTAGGCGTTTAACCATTCATTGCCTTTGTTGTTGCTTCCCGTGCAACCACTCGCCCTTTTGCCAACACCCAGAACGGCAGAGAATAGGGAACAAAAGTTCACACTTTCTTCTCAACTTGTACTTGAATCAGCACAGCTTGAGACGAAGGAACACTACACAAAAAGAACCATTGTTTCCATCCCGTTTTTATTAGACACATTTCGCAGTGTGTCACGGCAGCACTGGTTACTAGCCAAGTCGATACACATAACCTGACTTAGCAACGTTCAACTATTTGCGCTGCATCAATCCACAAAAGCCTCCCTTTGCTGCTCCACTTTCCACTGTCGCCCGCTCTTGCTTATATACGACCTCAAAATAGAGTGTGGTATCGATACACGCCTTGCGACTTGCGCCAACTCACCATATCCAGCGTCTGGCTGATCCCGGCCTTTACCGTGGACCAGTACTTTCTTTCGTATTTGCATATTCAAGCCACCTCCCTCCCCACGGCTTGACACAGCAGATATAGGCAGACTACTATACAAAAGCCCCGCGCACACCGACATCCAGATACCCTTGATACATAGCCGCCTCCTACAAAATGAACACCACTCCCGACCCCGTCATGTCACGGCCGACTTCCTCGCCACGGCTCATCAGATCCAGAACACAGAGTTTCTCTAGCGACAGACCATCTGCGTACAGCCTCAACACTGGATCTCTCATGTTCCCACCATTACAAGTCTCACCAGAGGCAGCCTTCATCGCCGAGTCTGCCGGATCGCAGATCATCACTAACGACCACGATGTCCACGCCGATGTGTGGTTCGACGAGCACGGAATCGAGACATCTAATGAGCCCGCCACTGTCTCGCCTGGGGCCCTTTCACTCGTCAACACATTCCTCGACCAGCTTCTTTTCAACTTTCTTCACAATGCGCGCGGCACTTCGCTGAACAGCCTGCGACCTGCGGTTACAGAGGTCCTCAAGCCCAAGCTGGCCAAGGACGCCATCAAGCTTGCCGACGAGGAACTCCGGGAATACCTTGGTGGCGGCGAAGAGGACATGGATGAGGATGCGGCCATTCAGAAGATGTCGGAATGGGATCAGGAGCTTGTTTGGAAGCGTACGCGGTTGCGCTGCATGGTTTACTCATCCCTCGGCGATCTGGAGGAAGAGGATGAGGATTTCTTCTTGGACCAGGAGGGACTTGATGCTTCGGAGGATGAGAATGAGGTAGTGTCACCAGCTGTTGCTATTTTCCTTACGTCAATTCTCGAGTTTGTTGGAGAACAGGCTCTAGTCATTGCTGGCCAGGCTGCTTACCAACGAGTCCGGACCAAGTTTCAAAAAGAGATGAAGGCGGGGTCACGCACACACACTGACTACGCCGACCGCATTGTTGTTGAGGAGCTTGATATGGAGCGTGTTGCTCTTGACCGCACACTTGGTCGTCTTTGGCGGGCGTGGAAGAAGAGAATACGGTCCCCTAACATGGAGAGCCCTCGGGACGCTTTCGCCAATGGCTTCAACAGTGCAAGACATTCTCGCAAAACCAGCAGCACTGCTGCACCGGAACCCAGTACTCCCCGCGACTCAGTTGTTGCCACCCCCACACCAGAAGCTCCCATGGCCGGACCTGAGCCCACCATTGTTGAGCCTGAAAACATTCCTTTGCCTATGAACGAAAACGACGTGAACGAGATTGAGATCCCTGGCCTTGCCGAGTATGATGATGAAGGTCGGGTTGTTCCTGAGAAGCCTGCGCCCATTAAGCTTCGGCCTAAGAGTGTCATGCTGCCATCTTCTAAGCGTCTCAGTTACTTTACGCCAGTGCTGTTTACGGATGATGTGGTGGTCGAGCCTAGAAAGCGCTCCAACTCTCTTCCTGATCCTATTATTGGCGACGAGGTAGAAATTGTTGATGTCGATGTTCCTCCCTCTGAGGATAATGATGTTGAGGTTGTTGATCCAGAAGTTCCTTCCGCTGAACAATCTACCCCAGAGGTTCCTGTGCCTGATATCCCTGATAGAAAGTCTCAGCTTGTCGTTAATGATATCGATCAGGAGAACAAGCGGAAGACGCGCGCTCTCCACTCTGCATTGGTTATTCAGACCAAGGCCCCCCCACAACCACGCCGCCATCTCGAATCTAAGGAGTTCGAGTCGGACGTCGACCTTGGTGACGAGGAACCAGAAATTCTTACCTCGGCTCGTGTCTCTCTTAGCACTGGTTCTGCCTCACCTACCGTCGCCGAAAACTCTCGGGGGTTCGCTTCACAAGGTACTCCGCGGCCCAATAGTGTGCACTCGGCCCGGATCATTGATGTTACCAGCCCCAAGAGTCCCGTCGGCTCGCGCGCTTCGTCTGTCGAGACCACGGACCGCGCACAATCTTCCAATGTGTCTGGAACCAGCAGTGTCGCCGCTTCACCAATTGTAGAGGAAGAGACGGTCCCTGGCAAGTTCGCTGCTCCCCAGCCAGCTTCGCCCCAATCGAAAAGGGCTATTAAGGTTCCTCCCGGCCACATTGCTAGTGAACTTCGTCGGACTGAGTTATCAGTTCCTTACCGTAACATAGACCTTGCGCAGTCCCCCACCCTCCCCCGCGAGGACTTGCAGAAGTTTGCGCAACAGAACAATGCTGCCAAGGCGTCAGCTGCTAAACAATCGCCCCCACAGCCCCAGTCGGCCGAGGTGTTTGAGCACCCCGTCCGCACTTCTTCCATGGCTAACAACGAATCTTACCGTCCTAGTGTGTCTTCAGTACGCTCTAGCCAGACTCACATTCACACGATCCAGGAGGACCCGAGTCCCACACGGGCTACGTTTGAGTCGGAGGCTGAGACGGAAAACGCCCGTCGTCCGATCCACACGTCAGGATCAAACGGATCGAGCAAGCACAAGGTGATGCGTACTTCGGAGGACGGCAATGTCGCTACTAGCGGAAATGTGCCGCTTAATTTCGAAGACTTGATGAAGAGCGACGAGACGATTCAGTTGACTCTGACACCCGACCATATGCGGAACTTTGACGATGTAAGTGTAACACAACCTATACGGAGGGTCGTTACGGATTTTTATGTCCGGTATGGGATTAAATTGGACGGACGGAGGGATGTCTCCCTTGGGGTTCCGGTTGTCTTTCGCCCTGAATGGGCCATACCTTTTTTGCATACTTGTTTGGTCTGGATCCACCCGCTGCCGGGCAGGATTTGCTATCCCTTTTTACTATCACGAAATGGCAGTGCTAACATCCCTTGCTTATGAACAGTCCTCTCGTAGTGGTAGCCCTGCGTTTACTCGCAACCCGAGGCGCGCCAACACTGCGGGTGAAACGAGTCGCTCACGGTCTTCTTCGACTGCTACTGACGCTCGTCGCAAGGCCTCTGTTGTGTCTATGTACGACAACTCGAGCCCGAACCCGCTTCATTCGCACCCCGTTCCGTCTGTCCGTCCTCAGGCGTCGCTCCCCTCGAAATTGCTCCGTGGCGTTACCAACAACGTTCGTCCTGCACGCGATTCCACATCTGACTTCGCTGAATTCATCCGCACGACCGGCCCTCCAAGCGGCGACAATCCTCCAATGAGACCAATTCCTGGCCGCTCTCACAGCGTGCGGACCGCTAAGTCAGCGTCCCCTCGTGTTCATGCTGCTAGCGGCTCTATCGACGGCACTCCTCGCCGGCGTCTTCAGGCCCGTGGTGCTCCGGCTTTTGGAGACGACCGCAAGATCAACTCCGAACTTGTTGAGTTTCTCAGACGCGGCCCTCCGGATGGAGTAGGCCATGGCCCAATTTCTGGTCCTCTCCGGACCGCCACTGGTTCGTCGCTCCCTGTCGGTGCTAGCATGACTCGGCGGAACCAGTTGATTGATTCTTCATCGGATATTCGCCACAGCCAAGGATCTACCCGCGGGACAGACATCTCTGTTAATGGCAGTGTCACCTCGCAGACTGCTCTCCTGAAGCAATCGCGCTCTAACGACGCCTCTCACGGTACCTTCTTCAACGATGAACCTCCCATGCCTCAGCGCAAGACTCGTCGCAACCTTGATCCTTATGCAATGCCCAGTGATGACGAGGATGATGACTTGTTTGACGATGAAGACCGTGCTCTTGGCATTGCTCCTCCAGCCCCACGGAAGCCTGCCATTCAAGAAGAATCGCTTGCTGACTTCTTGCGTAACTGCGAGCCGCCACCAGAGCAGCCAGTTGCCCCTCTGGCCATCAGCTCTGCACGCTCGAGTTCCACCCTTCCCAAGAAGAAGTCTAGTATGCCAAGCTTGATTGGGCGGTTCTCGCGGAGCAGCGCGAGCAGAGACCGGGACAGTACCCCTCCGGTGCCCTCTGTGCCTGTGGGATATGCCGTCAATCGTTCTGGCAGTGTTAGTGTTGGCCGGGTATCTGGTCGCGGCTATATCCCTATTCAGGTGAATACTCCTGGTTACGACAAGTATGGCCACCCCGAGGAGGTTAAGCCTTCGTCACACTCCATTTCCTCGCTCCAGCCACGTGCATCAGTTATGTCGACCAACAGCAACATTTCCATGGGAGCAGCTATGGGCTTCTCCTCTGGATCAACTGCTTTCTCGCCGTCCTTCACCTCATTTTCCAACATATCCACAGGCTCTCCTGGTGCCCCCGCGCCCCGTCGTGGTTCCCAACAACGATTCGAAGCTCGCGGTGCTGACACCCGTGAATTCAAAACTGCCACCGCCGAGTTGGCAGCTTTTCTTCGGGAGGACCCACCTGTTGGTATGATGGTTAACAACCCACCAGTTCATGACGTACCTGTGAGCAACGAGGGATCTGGTCATCGCCGCATGTTTTCTAGACGCAAGAAGTCGACTGCTGTTTAGAAAGGAGCAGGGAAAGTAAAGAGACGACCAAGTACTAGTTTGTCGACTGGAACTAAATATGCGACTAAGGAGAATTGGATGTTGGGGACATTATTTGGGGTGGGCTTTTGATGTTTTATGATGCTTTTTTGGTATTGGTATTGGTTGTTTTGCATGGTTTTGTTTTATTTTTTTTCTTATCGGGTTTCAATCATGATGGTTTGGTGCTTGTTGGGTTATTTCTTGTATTTTTCAAATTGAATTTTTTACTCTCATTTTGGTTTTGTGGTTTACCTATTTTGGATGGTTGCATCAGGCAAACTTGTGTACTTCTTTTCCTTAATACTGGCTTACCGGAATTTTGGTCGGGGATTTTATTGTTTGCCATTTTCGGGATTTTCAGCGTGATTGCAGTATTGTGTTTGTTGTTTGCTGAAATTGACATGAACCTGTCAGGCTCACACCCTTTCATGACCTTGAAATCGCCGCCTGGCATGAGAGTAATGACATAAGGAAATCACGAAATTACATCTATGAAATGAATTTACAAGAACAATTGAGACACAGTTTTTTGTTATCTGTCAATCTAGGTGTTTTGCCTATCTTTGATTGATCGGTAGTCAAGCTATTTATAACCTTTTTCATCCCCACATGCATAACAAAAGAATGTATGTGTGTGGCACACAGCTGTGAGCTTTTCGAGAAGCATACATTACATACCCAACCATCACACTATTCATAGTAAGTTAGCACCATGTTAGCCATGGTGCCCATCACTAAGTGGCCGTATCGCCTTCCTCCTCTTCCACAAACGGATCTGGAAACTCAAATTCACTGATATCCGGCTGCTCAAGAGAAGGAGTGACGGCAAACCAGCTTCCATCTTTAGCCTCATAATACGGCAGTAAACCATGCTTAATCGTGAACTGATGGAATTCAGTATAGTAGGCCTCCGAACCACCCAGGTGTTTCCAAGACGACGCTCCCGATGCACGGGGGACATGAACCGCAACAGGTCCCTGGTTGTTTTCTCCGGGAAAAGGAGGCTCAATTGGTGTCAGATCAACCGAGATTGGGGCTGAAAGAACCTTTGGTTCTTCGAGGTATGGCAGAATATGTTGATACCATTCTGGGCGACGTTCAACAGCCTCCGCCAACCTCTCTTCCCGACTTTGGGGGGGCTCAGGAGTGTACCGGGGATTATCGTGGATAGTCTGGTCCTTCAGGTTCTGCGCAACAAACTTGGAGAGACGCCGACTATTCGCAATGGGTCCACCAACTTCCTGTGTTGCGGCCAATTGGGCTTTCAAGTTGGCCAGATTGGCCATAAAACTCTCCAACTTCTTGTGCTCAATCTGGGCAGCCGCTTTGGCATTGGTCTGGCAAATAACGGCAATCTTTAATGCCTGAACATCTTGGGTGACATTACCACTGGTGAGGGCAACAGTGGCGGCAGCAGCAGTAGCGGTGACGGTGGCAGCGGCAGCCTTGTCAAAGGCAGCATTAGTCATAACCATCTGCTCATTAAAGTGTTTTGTTGTCACCTTGGTTTGTTCTGCAAGTATGGAACAAATTGCTTGGGCACGAAGCTCATCAGGGTCATCTTCTAAATTTAACTCCCAAAGAGCTTCTGCCTCATTGAACTCTTCTGTCGGGTCAATGCCCTCCTCATTCTCAGGTATCTTTAAAATGTTTTGTAGGCTGCCATTACTTTCCGCTATTTGTCCCACACGACTCATCATATCAGACATTGCCTGTTTGATGTTGTCCTGCATTGACATAGCCTTCATGCCATCAGCCAAGCTTTCATCAACAGTCTCACTAGGAGGCATCGTTGCCTTCTGCATGGCTGTGAGCCAGTTATTGACGTAGTTGGATGTGTCATAGTAGCACCGATCCAAACTGACATCACCCCAGGCGGCGGACTCAGAGCCCCCGTGTCCACTCTGTCCACTCGGTTTGCTCCGTGCGCTCCTGCTACTCTGTCCACCCTGCGAGCTCTGGCAATGTCTCGGGATGTTCGGGTGGATGACTTGATCTCGGGCATTATTGAAAAGTTCCCCGGTAGTCTTGAAGCTAGAATGGTCCGTTTTTAGACACTTCGCATACGCGCGAGTGTCAATCACATGGTAGGGACCCGACAATGAAGGAAAATCGGCGGGATCTACGTCTCTGGCATTCACATATGGAATCTGAGAGAGGAAAGGGCCGCCGATTATGTACTTCTCCTCGATGACAATCTGCTCAGTGACACCACCCGGGGTTGTAGTTGTCTTCAGCCAAATTACGACCGGCATAAGCGGAAGGAATGTTGTGCCGTATTCGTGTGGATATTTCTGAGTATAATTGGCCCGTCTCCGTTGGGTTTCATGAACCCTCTCAACGCAGGCGGGGAGATATTCGTGCGGCTTGATACCCCAGTATACATACTCGTAGATCCCGATGCGCATTACGGGACGTCCACCAATGAGCTCTGGCTTGGCCAGGGGCACATTACCACGAAGCTCTGGCATCAGAATTGGAAAGGGAAAACGACACGTCCCAACAGATGGGTCAGCCACCTGGCAGTTGAGCTCACAAGACTCATGGCCACAATGGGTGGTTCCATCGAGGAGGTAAGAAATTCCCGGAGCAGGCGAAAGCGGTGACTTCCAGTTGGGGTCTTCGTGTCCATCGCAAAAGCGCTTGACAAAGTCCATGACATTGCGCGCAATGTACAAGTTGATTCTTTGTACATTTTCGGTTTGAAGCCACCGAACTGTGGCGAAATCCATGGACAGGATTGACTTGCACCAGTAGTTATAATGCAGGCCTCTGACACAGAGCTCACTGATTTGGTCAGCATGGTGAGGCCAGTGCATACATCCGGTGACACACAAGCTGCAGCAGTAGCCTTTCAACTCTGGCTGTGCGAAGTTAACCTTATGAGGGATCATCAGGTTAAATTCTTCGGCCTGTTGGTAGAAGACTTGCAGATGCAACTGGACGATCTTAAAAAGAAGATCGGGGGGCACAACGTGGCCTGTAACAACTGGTTAGCATAAAATTCTTGAGACATCACGAACTTCTTTGTGACATACCGCCGATATAACGGCCAGTTTCCACGGCCCAGAAATAGGACCCGTCACGGTGGGGAAACAATTGTGCCGGGTGGCCAAGAGTAAAAGAGGGATTGGGCAAATGCGTAAAGGCGCTGCCGTGGTCGGAAACATGGGGGGTTCTAACATCGATAAATGTTAGTACAAAATTAATAAAGCCACGTACTACCTCAAGACTTACGTGATGGGTTCCTCATCGGCAACATTGTTGATAGGCTCAGGCTGGCCTGCACCAAAAGCCTGGCCATTATCGTCCACATGACAGGGGATAAGACCCTGGTTGTTGAGGGTCAGATTCTGGTTAAACAGGCTCATTGCGAATATACGACCAAGTGTAGTCAAGTTAACAGATTGGTAGTATTGTATTGGTTCCGGGGGGCAACTGATGTAAGACGACCGACAGTTAGCATTTGTAGATGGAAATCACAGGTCAAGTACAAGACCAAAGCATCGGAACGCCAAGACTGTGTATACTGCTCACATCAGATGGAAATACTAACCTTCAACAGAAGCTTGTGAAGAACAGGTTGAGTCGAAGCAAGAAAGAACCGGGTCCGCTGTGAAGACAAGTGTGAAGAGACGAGAGAAAAGTTGGGATGAGAACTGCGGGGAATGGCCAAGATTTCTTGTTTTTGGATGTCGGGCTCTCATTGGCAAGTATGGGTGGTCCCAGAAGGGCCAAACCTCCGTTAGAACGTGAGTTACTGGGTAAAGCTACATTATGCAGTGGAAAGGGTGTCCACAAAGTAAGTGACGACGAGTTCGTGTGCTCAAAAAAAGATCACTTGATCACTGATTCTCCAGGACAATTCCTTAATTTGTCGAGTAACTACTACTCGTGAAGACTACTCATGCCATGTTTGTGATAATTTTGTGGTGGTTTGCCTGCCAGGAAGGTAATCGCTGGTCAAGGCAATGTCATACAAAAGTATTACTACTCTAACGGGCAAGAACTTCACAATTGGGTTTAAAATCGGCAAAATCGGCATATTGTTAAGATAAAATCGGCATAGAAATGTACTATAGTAACCTTCAAGTCACACATGACGTTGGCTACATGCGTCTGTCGGTGTAACATTGCCACTTACATCAACCCACGTTAACCCTACTGTTTGATTTATTCTAAACCATGGAAGTCTTAAACCAAGAGGGTATCCAGATTGTTGTTCAGTAGGATGAACATACACCCGGGTTTTCCTTAACGGGACGATGGCAAATTTGTGGGTCTATATCACATCAGGTAGTTGTACAAAGAGCCGGTGTTTCGCCACGAAGTTACCAAAGTGGCGTTAAAAGGTTAACTCCGGATGTAGTAGATCGTTCCTTGTGACTTCTGTAATGGAGATACCGGAGCATAAACACGCGTAGTGTTTGGAACCTCTGAGAAGACGGGCGAAAAAAACATTCTCACTCATTACCAATTCATTACCGTGTTTTCGGTTGAGACTGCCGGATTCATGTTATCAGGGACTTTATATCGAGGCTCGTGCATTTCCATTCCGTCATAACGAGCAAGGAGCCAGCACAGGTAGTGTGAATGTACGTAGGTTGGGGATATGAGCCTGAGATATCAAGTGCCAGACGGAAGATTCAGGAATATTGATCAGACCGCCCCAAGAGACGGGAAAGTGCTGGCTCCTTTGAACGAGCATCGACGAAGAACTAAGCAATCACGGAATGGGCACCAGGAGGACCGCAGACCATCATGCAGTGGGTATACCGTTTGTGTGGGATTGAAAGTCCCGTGCTGACCAATGTGAAGACTGGAAAATCCAAAGGAATCGCAAAAGGCATTTTTTCCCGACGCACCTTCCAAATAGTGAGCTTGGCCGTGGATCTTGCAGAAAAGATTGCCTTGGATTTTTCTCACTGGTCTACCGTGAATTTGGCTTGCGAGCGTACTGAAATAATTTATGGCTCACTGAAGACTGAACTTCAATGTAGTGCACCTAATCCTGCGATTGTATAGAACAATGCTAGTTCTACATGACGAACGGCTTTAGGAGTTAAGCGCGGATTCTGCAAACTAACGGGATTGATGGTGTATTGCTTGTAACCTGTTTGTGACGGAAGGATTGTGGTGATGCAAGTGTCCGTGCGAGTAGTGAACCCGCCATCCGCCATCAGCTAGAGCTATAAAAGGTAACTCTAACTGCAGCTCAATATAGTTGTATTAAAACACCGCAACCCACCAAATTCATCTTCATTTTTCTTTCTATTCACTGCACATTCATTCTACAAAATCCACAAAATGACTACCGAAACCCCTAAGATGCAATACCGTTACCTCGGCCGCTCTGGCCTGCAGGTCTCTGTCTTGTCACTTGGTGGTTGGATCACGTACGGCGGACAAGTATCTGAAGAGGCGACCTTTGAGTGTATGAAGGTTGCGTATGACGCCGGCGTCAACTTTTTCGATACCGCCGAGGTTTACTCCGCTGGTGAAAGCGAGCGTGCCATGGGTCGTGCCATCAAGAAGTTTGGATGGAAGCGCAATGATCTTGTTATTTCCACCAAGGTAAGTTGAAATATTTGTTTAAAGGCTGGTTTTTGCATTGTGTTTGGAGATGGAGCATTGTTGACCTAGTATTGCCGTCATCGATTCTAACATGTGTGATAGGTCTTTTTCGGTTCAGCGTTTGGCGACTTCCCAGTCAACAACAAGGGCCTCTCTCGCAAGCACGTCATTGAAGCCTGCCATGCTTCCCTTGAGCGTCTCCAGCTGGACTATGTTGATCTGGTCTTTGCTCATCGCCCCGACCGTAAAACCCCGATGGAAGAGATTGTGCGTGCCTTCAACCACTTGATTGACACTGGAAAGGCCTTCTACTGGGGTACGTCCGAGTGGGATGCTGATGAGATTGCCCAGGCATGGCGTGTGGCAGACCGGCTGAATCTCATCGGACCTATCATGGAGCAATCGGAGTACAACATGATTGACCGTGACCGTGTCGAACGTCAATACCAACATCTTTACAGAGAGGTTGGCTTGGGCTTGACTGTATGGTCTCCGCTGAAGCAAGGCATCTTGTCTGGCAAGTACAACAACGGCATTCCAGATGACTCGCGGTTCGCGCAACAGAGTATTGAGTGGATTCGCGGCTTCTGGCAGCGGACTGACAAGAAAACTTGGGAGGGTGTGGTAGACAATGTCAGAAAACTTGTGCCAGTGGCTGAGAAGCTTGATTGCAAGCTGAGCCAGCTAGCTTTGGCTTGGGCTATTGCGAACAAGAATGTGAGCACTGCGATCATGGGAGCTTCTTCGGTAGCTCAGTTGAAGGAGAATTTGGGGGCTTTGGCGGTTGTGGACAAGTTGACGCCTGAAATTTTGGCAGAGATTGATGAGATTTTGGGTAACAAGCCTCCGACTATTCAGCACTGGTAGATGTGATGAACTGCGTGTGTGTATATACACATGCGCCTATGTAGTCCCATGAGATATAATGAGTTTTCTTCATTTTGTTTTCATTACTCTCATCGTGATATACTGAGTTACATGTGTTATTAAGCTTAAATATAGTCTGGGTCGACGCTTTGACCTACCATAACTTGCCAGCTGACGGCGCAGTCGTCAGGTGTCCCGCAATTAACGATACACCCCCCTGCGATTATATTGTGTATCTAGAGTGGATGGTGCAGGTTTAAAACAAAGAAAATCGATACACATTTGCGACGTCGTCCGTTGTTACTTACAGATAATCTAGTCTTTTTTTTTTTTCAATTTGGCTTAGTCGCTTTCACGTTTGTGTCGCTGGACGACTTTCAGGCGGTTAATTACAAATCGCACATTCTGAAACCTGTATAATCGAATAAACGAACTTAATTCCGCGAACGTGCCACAGTTGCGACACGCTTTGCGACTGCATACATACCTACGTTTACATCACGATATCTCCTTTCTCGACATTTACAAACCACCGATATAACTTAAAGCCAACATGTTTTCGGGAGTCCTCTCAAACGTTGGATGGTGGATCCTACCATCTGTAAGTCGACTGCCATATTAAGACATTAAATACTGTCTAACGCATTACTCTTTTGCTAGATGGTTTCGGGTTGGGTTCAATCATTCTACTACTCTATCACGATCCGCGCCGGCTCACCACATCCCGCGCCCGGCACACCGCGTTTTGTCAAGCACCGTCGAACAATCCAGGCAATGGTCATTTCTACCTACCTAGTATACACGATTGTCGAAGCTGTCTACGAAATCAATCTTGGCGGAAACTACTATGGCACCCTAGGTGTCACTCCCGATGCCACCGACAAAGAGATAAAGACTCGTTTTCGCCGATTGGCCGCCATCCATCACCCTGACAAGATGACAGGCGAGGGTGCTCATGCTAGCGCAGAAATGTTCATGGGGCTTAAAGTAGCAGCAGATGTGCTTTCGGAGAATGCTAGCCGCTGGGCATATGAACGGATTGGCGATGGTGTGGTGCATATGTCACGCTGTGTTACGATTTTCGATTACGTGAGCCAGTATTTCTTCGAGAAGATCGTACCATACTACCTCCTTACTGCCGGTGCTTTATATGTCATGGGATTTTTCGGCATGCTCCAAGCTGGCAAATTTTGGCGCTGGCTTATGCTTGTGTCGACTCTATGCATTGAGGCTGTTCTCGTCACCCGGCCTACAATACCCGGGGTTTGGAGCGGGTTCTTGGAGCCCATAATTGCACTTTTCGGTATCAAGCCCTTTGTCCAATTCCAAATTATCGCCCTCATTCGCCGTCTCGCTATCACTGGTGCAATCGCGCTTGCACAAATTTCACCTGTTCTATTCCCCGACTCCTTGTCCGATCAAGCCGAAATTGCTGCTCTTAACCAGAGTTTAGGGCGACTTGATAGTCTGGCCAAGGGCCTTGAGAAAGAGGTGGGCGCACTCATGGGAGTTGAGATCAGCCCGTTCAAAGATGATGTGGGCAAGATCTCTCAAATGCGGGGCTTGGTTAGCCAGTGGTTAGTACAGAATACTATTCGGTCGGATCCAATGGTCGTTGATGCTATGGGTAATCAGCTGCGGAAACGCAGAGTTGATGCGCCACATGGCGCCCGAGGCCGGAGGACCACTGAACATAAGTAGAAGGAACGATATATAGTAGTTGTTTTTTAGATAAGCACGTGTGAATGTTTTAGAATATAGGTTGTAAATTAGAAATTGGGTATTGAAAGCCAGAAACAATTCTATATGTGTATGTACTGGGAACGTCATTGCGACAAGAAAAATCTATCTAAACAAAACAAAGGGAATTCGTGACATCATGAATGGCGTTCATTGCCCGGGAATCCCGACCACGCCCATGAACGCACCGAGAATCAAACCACCAGCCAGTCCAACAGGACCGGCAACACCATCGCCTGGGAAGTGGGCAGCAACAACTGGAGCCAACAGACCCATAGCACGGTTCGCGAAGCTAGCAACACCGAGGCCAAGACCACGGACTTCCTCAGGGAAGACGGCTGGAGTGTATGAGTACAGAACAGCATACATGATGTTCTGGGTGAAGGAGAGCCCACAGGTAAGAAGCAAGCGAGTGCTGGCGGTTGGGGCAAAGGGGAATAGAAGAAGGAGGATGGCGGAGAGAAGAGTTGAGATGGCGAGTAGTGGACGAGGACGAGGGTTAGGAGAGGTGAGAATGTGGGTCGACAGGAAAGAAGCAGGAAGAGAAGGAAGTGTCGTGAGGAAGAAGGTGAAGTAAGGAGATTGCGGAGAAGCATCACCAGCAGGAGAGTGGGAGAGGTATTGAGGGAGGAAGGCGTTGAAGAGAGGGTAGCCCATGCCGATGGCGGCCCAGACGAACCAGATGAGAATGGTAGAGCGAGAGAGGCGAGAAGTTTGGAATAGAGGAGAGACATGGGAGACAAGCCATTCCTTGGCATGAGAGAAAACGGAAGCGGAAGAGCTGTACACAGGAAGTTCGGCAATGTACCAATCAGGAACCTCGCTAACCATGTCGAACATGTTGACAGTTAACCAGGTTTTATCCCCACGTCTGCGAAGAGCCATGACGACATCTTCAGTCTTGCCAGCCCCGGCCATGTAACCAAGAGACTCATCCACCCTCCAGACAGCTCTGAGCAATGCCAGAGTCACAGTGAATACAGTCAAAACACCGAGGTATACTCTCCAACCTTCAACGCCACCAAAGGTTTCAACACTGACAACGTCCTGTCCTAGTACAAGACATCCTCCAGCAGCAGCAAAGAGCTGGCCGATGGGCCACCAAGCGGATAGAGCTACCAATAGCCAGCTGTATCTCTTGGGGAGTGTCTCAAGCAGCATGGTGCCATCGACAGGGAGACTACCGCCAACACCAATACCGACACCGACGAGAGAGAAGCATAACGAGTACCAAGAGGAAGCGGTAAAAGCAAAGACGGCAGCGATGACGGACAAAGGGAGACAGGCACGGAAGGCAGGAAGCCGACCACGAGAATCAGAGATGATGCCAAAGAGAAGAGCGCCAATAGACAGACCGAGGAACAGGAAGGCGGTCGTAAGACGGACTTGCTTCTCTGGCATGTCAAAGGTGGTAGAGAGGGATGGAAGGATCAGAGATACGGCATGCATCCACATGCTAGGGAGGATTAGTCAGTGACGTCATGGGAGAAGGAATCAAGGGATTTGACTTACTTGTCAGTCATCCAGCCAAGACCACATATGACAAAGAGGGTCCATTGGTAAAGTCCCATCTCGGTATCTTCAACAGCAAGTCTAGCGGTACGAATACGAACTTGCTTCTGGGCATCTTGAGGTGCCAGACCGATAGGAAGGTCGTTCCATAGTTTATTGCGAAGAGCTACAACATCAAGTGGCTTGTTGTGGCTATCAGAGAAGAGCGCGTGAGAAGGCGGGCAAGCCTTGTCGCTAGAAAGAAGCGGTTGACGTTCAGGGTCCTTGTGGTAAGGCATTTTATACAAGTTTAGGAAGTATAATGTAAGAGAGAAATCAAGGTGTCTTTGGCAGACCAGAGGTCTTTGACTCCGTAAATCAACGACCTCATCCCCCAAAGCTAACCGCGGAACAATCCGAGACTATATATACTTACACCGAAATACTAAAAGCTAAGCTCACTTACCACGCATTCCCCGAAAAAAACAAAACCCACCCAATCGGCCGGAATGACCAGGTCTTCTCTCCAAACCACAACCAAACAAGCGGTCAATCCTCCCCGCCAGTCCGTTCCCCCCCTCGTCATCCAGGACTCCCCTGTCCAAATTGACCGTGGGGGTCTTCCATCACGCTTCTACGCCTCTTCGCCTCGTCTTCCCTCCCCTCCACCCCACGCGCTACTGCTATTCTACGTCTTGAGGCGGTCGGAGTCTTCCCAGGTTGACCCTCGTCCCCAGCACGCGCCTTTTCCAAGTTTTTTAGAGAAAACACCGCAAGGGAAACGCTTTACCGCCCTCTCGGAACCCCTTCAATGCCGGTCTTTTTTGTCTATGGAAGGGCCCCGGTTTTGGGACCAATTCTGGTCCGTTCTCCCCTTGTCTATTCCTTCCATCTACCGGACCCCGCGATGTCTCGTCAAGGTCTGTAGACCTCTCAACACCCGGCCGAAACAGTCCAATTTGCTCGTCCTAGATACAGGATGGATGGGTTATCCCCACCAACCAGATGCAACCCCTTCCAAGCGGCAAAGATTTTTTCCTTCTTACCTTGGCTTGCCTTGTCCTCTTGTCTCCTTGGCCCAGATCCACACGATCTGAACAAATGGCCCTTTGTTAGGATCTCTTCCTTCACTCATTGTCTATTATAGCTTGTTATAGGCCATTTCCAGCCCGACGACCTATTTAACGACCCTCTTCTTTCGCTAAAGCTGCACGGCAATCCTACCCTTTCATTGCCCGACGGCACCGATCCGGTCTTCCGTACTGCAGCTGTCACATTATTGGATTCTCGGTACATCCTCTTCTCTGTATATACGTATGTCGTCATGGACTGATGAGACTCAGGTGGATTTCCAATCTAGTGCAACCACGCCATCAAAGTCCCGGACAACTCAAAGACCCTCTTCCTGCCCGCTGCACCCGGCAGCCTTTGCAGCCAACCATCCCAAGTCTTCACACACCGCTCCAGCCAAAATCACCAACAAAGGAAGTCCCACCCAAGGAGTCCGCCTCCTTCCATTTGCCGTGCGTCATACCAGCCCAATCATTGTAACTACGACACCGCTTTTGCTTTTTTTGGTGTTTTTGTATTCCCTTGTCTTCTCTGGCTCGTCCCTCGATTCCCAAAAAAGTTTGAAAAACTGAAAAAACCCCACATTCATCACTACCCTCCCAAATCCCCGTCACATGGCCTTTTACCCCCTCACGACAAAATCACAAGACAAACCAAAAAAGCCAAAAAATGACAGTCTGGTTACATTCAGTCACATACCATCATCTTACATGCGTACATATGTATATCACATTACAAAGCAACTACATACGTAACAAACATAAGCGTTATGTATGTGTATGCATACATATCACAAGCCTCATCTGCGTCTTCGGGAAACCATAGATCCGGCCCGTCCAGCTCGCCCGAGAAATATGAAAAAAAACTCATGTATAAAACACAGTAAATCTGATAATCTGTCTGTCGTCATTACTTCCGCTGTACATATAAACTTGCATGGGTTTAAAGAACCCTAGCTATGTAGGAAGAGAGAAGATCGTGTAGGACGCAACCCCTGAAACATATCCAACGGAAGGCCTCATCTTTCGTCATTGTCATAAAACATTAAGCTCCTTAAGGAGCTCAAAGCAGCTCTCCATCGCCCTCGCTGCCGCCGGATCCACCCTCCGAATCCCACCCAGCCGCCCCGGCCATCTCGTCAACCCGTCTCTGCACCTCTGCTAACCCAGAAAGTTCAGCTACATAATCCCTCTCGCGCAAAGCTCGCTCGACAAATCCCCATCCATCCCGCCGATAGGCTTCGAGCACTGCAGGACTGCATGCACTGCACTGCGGGTATGCTTCTCCGCGCAGAACGACAGTTTGGAAGAACGGCATGAAGCCGCGTACTTGGTGCGGAACAATCCCAAGTGGGTGATTCGGTGGGTCAAGTTCCGCGCCGGGCGAATTGTTGCGTGGGGCGTCGGCGTGTTGTTTGAGTGGATGTTGGAGGATGCTGGCAAGGATCTCGACGAGCATAGCTGATGCTATGGGGGCCATACCCGGGCGAGTGACTGTACATTGTTGGTCCAGTGTTTGATCACGCATCGACTAGTGATGAAAGATTTGTTAGCATCCCAGTTCCAATAACCATGTCCAATGAAAACGAAGAAACTCACATCTGCAGGCGTAACGACGTCATTACAAAAGTAACATCCTAGTCCCTTCGCTTCCTTCTGCTGTACTGGTCCCTTGCCTGATTCCTCGTTCTTCTGCTGTTGGTCCTGTTGGTCCCCCTTGGCCTCAGCTCCATGGCGCATAACGACATAACTGTCGAATCCCAGAGCAGCGTTAAGCACAATCTTCCCTGCAGCTTTACCCATGATGGTGGGCAACCACCGTGACTCTCGAGTATCCATGAGGAGGAAAATGACGTCATGTTCCTCAACCAATTTCTGCAGCTTTTCGAAATCCTCGCGTATCTGAGCACCGTCAGTAAAAGCATGACCAAGCATAGGCACTGAAAGCCGGTGCCCTGACGCAGTAACCGAAGGTAGGATTTCTTTAAGTGCTCGAGCAGCTGTCTCCGCCTTGGGTGCGCCACCGTTCAGACAATCGTTAAATGTGAATAGGGGCTGGCGAACGGGGTTTGAAAAGGAGACTTTGCCGTAGTCAACAAACGTAATGTGTCGGACACCCCACGCCATTAGGTCGCGTGATACTCTAGTGCCCAATGTTCCAGCTCCAAGAAGCAGGCACTTTTGCGACTTGATCTCGTCCAAGTTCAAGCCTGGTACCAGCCGCCACTTCATGAGTTTAAGGTTAAGGTCGACTGACTCCTCTGCCAAGTGGTGCGGGTCCATGTACGCCGATAAACTAACGTGGCGAAACTTGAAAGCGCTCCCATTCTTCTCCCACCCCGTCACCTTGGGCAAAACAGTTGATACTGGCGAAGCATCGTTCGCTTTGAGCTTCATGATAATTGAGCGCGCGGCGTCACGGTGGCTGTGGACGTCACGGTAACATAACACATTGACCTCGTTCATCTTGAAGCGTTGCTGCACAAGTACTAAAAGGTTGCGTAGCTGCCAGCCAGGATTTCTCTCGTATGTAGACGAATCAAGGAACCCAACGAAACGATCTTCTTCATCGACTCCATCAAAAAAGCCGTGTTCGAATCTTCCGAGACTGTCGACTACCCACCCGTAGGGGAGGTCATTGTCGTCCTCCTCTGACACGGACACGGTATCATCCCTATCCATGGCTTTATTCTCTTCAATTTGCCATCGCGAGACTCTCTTGGCAATGAAGAATCCATGTTGACGTGAGTCTTTAACACGGTACTGCCAGCCATCGACACTCTCAACAAGCATGGTGCTCTCGTCTGACGTCATAGTCTCAATTTCTTGCCGATGCGACCATGATGAATGAAGGGCTGGGAAAGCAAACCAATAGGTATAGTTAAATTTCTTCAGGTCTGCGTACGAGATGATCAAGAAACTTGACAGGAGCGATGGCACCGAATAAATGGTGCCATCCTGGATTGCATCCCAAACTTGCTGTGCCTTTTGTTTAAGAAGTACCCCGCGATCCAAATTCTTGAAGTCTTCCCATGTATTGGTATTGCGCAAAGTGCCGTCAGCACGACCGGAACCTCGTGGGACTGCGTACTGGGCTGTCAAGGAGTTGCCAGCGATTTGGACCTTGCAGCTGAATTCGGGGCGGGAAACCCGGGCTTCATAGGCACCCGTTACAGAGCGGACGGAGTCGTCGAGCATAGCATGGTTGAGCTTTATATCGAAGAGTGCCGAGTAAAAAGGAAGTTCGATTTCCGATGAAAGTGGCACGAATTGTACCGGCTTTCCGATAAGCGGTTCAGTCATCTCGTAGGAGTTGTCGTGAGAGTAGTTTAAGTTGAGTGTGTGTTCTGAACGGACGTTTATTATGTGACTATAGTCGTTATCTCTGTTATAAAGGTTGATGAGTGATTGTGGAAGTAAGACAAGAACTCTGGCCGTTTTTGTCCGCGACTTCCCTTGATATCTTGGGATCACAATAATAAGACAGCCTGCCCAAATCAGAAGACCCTAACGGAGTCACCAGGTAAAACGATCAGGTGATGGAAAAATGAAAACGGTAAACTTGATTTCAAAGCTGAAGAATATCAAATCGTGACGCCAGTTATCAAAATACAAATATCATGCATAAAATGGCGCGCATACACTGCTAATTGGCAAGCACATTATCATCAATCCAAATTGGCAATATGCGTCATAGCCCTTTCCCCGCCTGTTCAATGTGCCAGGGCTGGACAAAGATGACAAACCCTAAATATGATGTCACATGAGAACTGAGTGTAGCTGCCAATGTAAAAATCAACGATAGTTTGACGACCGTCCCTCTCCCTAACATATACCTGTGCGTTATACATACAGTTGAAAACAGTATTATACAGTTTCGGAATTTGGTGATATTTTTACAAACGTAGAAAACTTATTGTATCTTCAGTTTATCGTGATTACATAAACTTTATCGCCTTTTTTATTCCTTGTCACTTCCATGATGCCCTCCGTCTACAGAGACAGTCCGGTTGCTTTTTGGCGAGAGGGAGTCAAGGTTACTCAATCAAGCTTTATTTTTGGCATTTCAAGTTGGTCTTGTCAGTTATTTGATTGATTGGTGATTTGCTCTTTCGGTACCAAATGTTAAATAAGATGTGTATTGACTTGTATTCATATGTACTCCTAAGTATGTACATAAATCTCCAATGGAGGAAGTTATCTATACTTGAAAGTATCTTTAGAATAAACAAAGTAAGAGAGTCATTTTCGTTGATTTTCAAGCCGCCATCCAGAGACTTCAAGACACCAAATACTTTTCTCGGAGACTGGGGAATTTCAAGATTTAAAACACCATAGTCATGTGGTATCTAGTTTATAAGGGCGTCCGAGACAATGAGATCATAAACCTGGAAGCCAAAAAAGCTCTCAACATGAATCTTCCCCAGAAATAGTTTTCTTTCACCAGCAACATTAAGCGACAGCTCAGAGAGCAGAGCACTATATAGTAGTATGCCTCACTTAACAAAGACCGGAAGGTGGCGTGGTCTCAGTTCCGCTTACTTTGGGTTGAAGTTAGGGAAGGTCTACTATCTACCGGTCTCCCCTTTGTACCTCGAGTTCTCCGGGGTATCGGCAACCTCGGCCATGAACATTTTGGCCGCGTGGTGAACGGGGATATGCGAGAGCCTAGAGATATTGATGTGAGTGAGGTTGTGAAATCCGGTTCTGCGTTGAAACTCTATAACTACGTAGATCACTGTATTTTAGGGACTCTAACCAAGACATTATCCACCATAACACCCAGATTTAAGGATATGCCCGGCTCAAGTGGTTTTATAACATAAATCAGACTGTCATGACTAGTAATTACACACGTTTGGGAAAACACAGAAGAGGAATGATAGACTCCGCGTCGCGTTCCTTCGGTTGAGAGAAGGGCAACACGTATCATGCTTCAACCTGGAAAACTGGAAGGTATCAGAGATGAATTGATGACGGGTTTAACTGTTTCCATTGACGATAAAGCTCAACTCTGTCTTCAAATCGGGGCATTCAAATACAGGCTTGAATATTAGAAAGTTGCAAAGCCTGCCGAGTGTTGGGTTGTTCTCGTCTAACTGTCTTCGGATGAAGTCAAGGTTGAGCTTGTACAACGTTGATTAGAGTTACCCAAGGAAACTTCCAAAAAATGTTTCTTTTTAGGTGTTACAAGTGTGAATTTCTTGGTTATATGATACGAATCTGATGTAAGGTTTATCCCTTACTTTGAATATTAGACAGGATTATACTCTATCCAAAGATCTTGTTCAGCTAATTCTGTACACTGCGAGTGTTTTACCTTCAAATCAGCCCACCAAATGATGTTGTTGTGTGTCCCTATCGATAGGGCTACGCACAACAATTTATTGTCAAAAAGGCGTTGCTTATTTAGAGCGTTG
The DNA here is from genome assembly GCA_000712465.1 of Huntiella moniliformis. NCBI lineage: Eukaryota > Fungi > Ascomycota > Sordariomycetes > Microascales > Ceratocystidaceae > Huntiella > Huntiella moniliformis. The sequence continues at coordinate 73,663 of JMSH01000051.1, forward strand.
CCTTATGCCGACAAGGTTTCAGCTAGTTTGTAAGAGATCCGAGCGTCATTGTTCTACAAATGTCACTCGGCACGTTGTATGTACGTATATGTACATCATACAAATGGTGATTCATAGGTACGTACATACAATATATGTCTCTGTACTCCTCAAATCCCCTATACAAACAACTAACATGATATTGGTCTACACAGTGACGTCATGAGTGTGGCAAAGTCATATATAGCTTTGTAGCGTATGTATGTATGTGAAGTATAGTCGTCTTCGAAGCACACATGTACGTGCGCTTGCCAACAGAGCCGGTCACCAGAAACTAATGGGTATTTGAACGTCACTATCCAACGGCGATCATCCAACGTCAATGGATCAAGAGACCAACCTCTATACCGAGGTTTAAAGAAGGTCTGTTCACTAAACTACTACCTTGACCCTGGGAAAAAGTTGATTTCTCACATATATACGTACATATATCTAAGTATTTAGCTACCTCGAGAATAATCGATGTCTTCTTCAAATTCCTTGACAAGAGTTCTATTTTCTCTAAGCCGGGAATTGTACCCTTTGGCAGTCTAATCCCCGGTCGGACACCTCACCTATCCGGTGACCTTCCTTCGGCTCCTTGTAGTACAGATCTGCGTTGAAATAACAATGGCAGAACGAAAGATCATCCGAGAACTCCCCAGTTGCCAGGGTTGATCAGGAAAGTAGCCTGGTAAAAAGATATCAAACCTATACCTAAACACACCGTGGCTCAATAGATTGTTCGTATTTTGACACTACCCCCAACTTTACCAGCCCCACGAAATTTAGCAAAAGCCCTCCAAATATTGGAAGTAAATTACGAAGGCTATGGTGGATTCGGACTTTGTCCGACAGACAGCCTACCGTTTTTCGCATGGGCCTCGGTCAGACAGTCAAGGTTGTATGTACCCCACGTCCGTAAAAGGTTAGGTATTGATGGACCTCGAGTGTGTCCATTTTTGTGTCTATGTTGATGTACGAGACAACTTTTGCTTCACTCTGTATCTTGGAAATTATTTTGCCTGTTCAAATTTCGTTTCCCTTGTCGTCGAAAAGACAATCGGTAAATTCCGGCCGTATTGACGCCACATCAGTGAGCACTTGGGCAAAGTCATTCATACCCTTGTCACAGAGAACTAGTAACGTAAATCATCAGTAAAATCTAGACCAAATTCTATTATCTACGCCCCGGTTTGCAGTAAATCCTTTCATCTGTATTTGCCAATCCACCATTATGTGCTTCTATTAGTGAGACAATGTCGGTCTGCCTTTTGCCTTTTTGGGGGCCATATATGGTATTGGCGACGTAGACATGATCTGCTCCAACAAGGCATGTGCCTATTTAAGAGAGGCAATTCCTCCTCGTTTTCTGATTGTAATTTTCCCTTCTTTTTTCCTCAAGGAAGTTATTACCATGTGTCACTAGTGTACCTTGGAACTAGGAATTTGTGCATTCCGTCCTGGTCTATTATTTTTATTTGTTTATTGACGTCACCATGGCCAGTCCAGTTCCTTCACAGTCTCGGCAGACTTCTCATTTAGGTGATTCAGCCTTATGTGAACGGTGTCTTCACGAGGTTGACTGGGCTGGAGTCAAGGAAAGCCTCGACAATCTTTCACACACTAGTGAACGATTTCTGTTGTCCGACAATCGACAGTTGCCAAATGTGCCGAATGATCCGACGGTACATCTACCAGTAGCCTCCATCTCGTACGATACTTGCCCGGTCTGCAATGCCACTAAGACTTTATGGCAGAAGACACTGTTGTATGACCAATGTGACACCTATAACCGCATGGCATACCCAAACAACATAGACACCGACAGCGCCATCGAAGTCCCGGAGGAACCAGACAATAGTGAAGAAAAGCCAAACATACAAGTCTTTGAGTCCATGTTCTTGCCCCCAGAGCACAAAACCTTGCCGCCGCTATTGTGGAAACTGAGGACACCAGAGAACACAACCCATTTCGGATCCTATCGATCCGTTCCTAGGAAAGTGGACATGAATCTGCTAAGTCATTGGGTTCGCATCTCAAATGCTCGGCCTGACGAACCGTTACGCTCCTTTCGTCTCAATACACCGTTCGTCTTTTCTTACCTGCCTTCGAAATCACAAGCTAATAACATTCTACAGGAAAATCCCCGTCTTCCGTTTGATCAACGTTGTCAAAGGCTGCATAGAGATATTCCCATGTGCGAATTTGAACAATCACGTCTACACCGCTCTAAGCTATGTCTGGGGTAACAAAAATACACTTCTGTATTCAGATGAAACTGCGGAGCAACTTGGAAACCCTGGTGCTCTATTCGATGTCTCGAAGCCTCCACGAACTATCGCCGATGCCATGAAGGTTACAAAACAACTTGGGATGACATATCTTTGGGTAGATGTGTTGTGTATCAAACAGCATCATGCTGATTTGAAATCTGAGCTCAGTCATGTCGGTGCAATTTATACTAGCGCTTGTTTGACCATCATAGCTATGGACTCGGCACATGCAAACAAAGGTCTTCCGGGGCTCAGTTATCCTCGAAAGAAACTCAAGTCAGTGCCCCTCACCGTCACACACAATGGCCGAACTATCCACGGTGAACTTTCCCAGTATCCTTACTACGATTACAAAACCAAGATGCACACCATATCGGCTGGCAGCACTTGGGATTCCCGCGGTTGGACATTACAGGAGCAAGTGCTATCCTGTCGTAAACTTTCGTTTACCAGACATGGTGCTTTCTACACTGACATTTGGGGTAAAGCGTACTCGGAGATGATTGACTTTGATTCCAACTTTCAGGGGACAGTTTCAATGCCAGTCACCTCGGATGCCATTAACGACCGGATGCTCTTTTCAGGGCATAAGGATGAGGCCTCAGAGCTCTATGACCTGGAGACTCTTTGCAGTAAATTCTCAGATCGCATTGTTGCGTTCGATGATGACTACTTTTACGCGTTTAAGGGTATCTTGGACTCGTTTGCCAAATACCATCATCAGCCACATATATGGGGCTTGTTTTTGAACAAATGGGCTCATGGTCTCGCTTGGGTTCCGGCTGATGGAGACGAATTTCCTAAACGTCGTCTTGTATCGGGAACATCGTTCCCGAGTTGGTCATGGTTCGGTTGGAAGTGTGGAGTTGGTAACTCAATGTGTAGCTACGAAACGCCGATAACTTGCTGTCCCGTCTCTTCAGGTCCGGCCCTCGCCAATGTTGTTCCTAAAGACATAGAAGATCCAGAGATGGATGCTTTGTACTTCTTACATGAGGTTTATGGTATTCCTACAGATCCCAGCTCGCCTCACAATTTTGTCTTCCGCCACCGGGTCGATTTTGACTACGATTATGAACATGGCGTCGTCACTGGCCATGGCACCAAAGAACACGATATAAACCCAGATGACATCACCGAGGAGGATGGCATATTGGATCTAACCAAAAGTAAAGAGCATGATGTGATTGCGTTCAAACAGTACGCTCTTCGTACTGAAGTATCATGGTCTGGAGATAGTCTCACGCAATCCGGTTGGCTGATGTACCCAGGATACGACGGGCTAACGCTTTCCCGTAAGTTCTTCAAGTCAAGGCGACAATATAGTATGGCAAAAAAAGACCCCCACTACACATGCACAGTCTTGTATGTCGAGCTTCCGGGCGCAGGAGACCCAGCTCGAAGTGCTGGGGGCTTAGTCGTGGCGATGGATCCTGAAACGGGAATTTATCACCGGATATCAACCTTTTTTTGTAATATATCTGCGTGGAAGGAAGGCAACCCAAAGCTGCAGTGGGTGGTGATGGATTGATACAATGAACTTTGTTTCTTGCTGATCACGGAGGTGGATGTGGTTACACGAATGTATAACCCTTTAATATTGTAACCCTATCAAAAGCAAATGTATACCAATATTGCTCCTTTATATATATTTTGTTCACCTTTATTTATTCCGGGCCAAAAACTACAAAAATGCTCATTGGCATTTGCGGCGGCAAGTAACCTCTTTGTATCGTTTGAATCCTTCTAACACTCATAGGTCTCTCTAGGCCTTTGCGCCGGTAAAAACACCATTGCGCAATATCTCGTGGACCATCATGGTTTCACCCGTCTCACCCTCGGGTTCTCGACCTTCCCCACAGCGGCCGATCTTCTCGACCATGCCACCAGTAACTGGCCCGCTCGATTCGTGACCACCTCCATAACGACTCTCCACACTCTCCAGACTCTGCGCGCACGGCCGTTCTTCATGCTGATTAGTGTTGACGCCCCTGTAGCTCTCCGGTACACCCGGTACGTTGCGCGCGAGGCGGATGCCGAAATGACGTTGGAGAAGTTTGTTCAGCTTTCCGATAGTGAATTGTATGACATGGAGTCATCTCTCGCAACGCTCACAGCCTCGGCTACGTTGAGATTGTTGAATACCTCGCAGTCCCTTGCTAGTCTGTATGCGACGCTTGGGAAGCTAGATCTGCCGAGCCCCGACCGGTTGCGCCCTTCGTGGGACTTGTATTTTATGTCGCTTGCTGCGTTGGCTAGTGAGCGGAGTAACTGTATGAAGCGCCGGGTGGGATGTGTCCTTGTGGGACCGTCCAAGAGGGTGATTTCCACGGGATATAACGGGACACCGAGAGGTCTTGTGAATTGTGGAGATGGAGGTTGTCCACGGTGTAATTCGGGAGGTGCCGGTGGTGTTGCGTTGAATACATGCTTGTGTTTGCATGCTGAGGAGAATGCCCTGTTGGAAGCCGGTCGAGACCGTATAAGGGAGGGTAGTGTCTTATATTGCGATACGTGTCCGTGTTTGACGTGCAGTATCAAGATTTGTCAGGTGGGTATTGCTGAGGTGGTGTATAGTCAAGGGTATAGCATGGACGATGCAGCGGCGGAGATCTTCCGGAATGCGCGGGTACGTTTGAGACAATTCGTACCACCGACAAACGGCGTGGTTCACCTAGAAATGGACAGACGTCTGGTTCCTAAAGATAGTCTATAAATCGTGATATGTATATACAAGAGAATGCAAAAAAGTTCTTTAATCCCAAGATCCACCACCAAACATGCCACCAATGGCCTTCGCTCTCTTCTCCGCTCCCTTCAACTTACGTTCTTCCCTCTTCTTCTCCTGCTCTGCCATCGCAACTCTTCTTTCATTCTCTCTTGCAAACCCACTAATACCCGATCCCTTGGTCGCACCCTTCTTAATCCGTCCAGCACTATCACCGACACCACCCATAGTGGTACTTCCCGTACCAGACATAGCTGACGCTGTTGCTGCATTCGCCATAGCTGTGTTCATAAGGGAAGATGTAGCTCCACGAAGGAGACTACGTGTGCGTGATTGACTAGAGCCCGGAACAGAGAAGGCAGAGCGAGAGGATGTACTGCTGGCGTTTGACAAGGAACGCTTCATAGAGAGGCGATCAATGACTTGAGGACCAGCAGGCTTGCGGGCTTTTGCTGGGGCAGAGGGTAACAGGCCTTCCATGGCCGGAGCATCCTCAATTTCAATGCCCTCGCTATCGTCATAATCATCAGGTAACGTCCCACCATTCATGTTGGACATCTCTTCCTCCTCTTCCGCTTCCATGTCCTCCCCGATAGCTGCGGCTCGCTCATATGGGTCATTGAGCACATCATTCAATTGTGCTCTAACATCATGCAACGTCACCGCCTTTCTCGCCCGCTTCTTCTTACTCTTCCGCACTGGTAAAGCTTCTTGTCCCGGGACATGGGGAACACCACTACCAGACTGACTATCAGGCTCTTCCTCATCGCCGTCAACGACATCGTCAATAAGGATGTCATCAACAATGTACTCTTCAGTAAGAGCGTCGATGTAAGCCTGGTTCTTTGGCTTTCCGGCTGTTTTACGGATTGATTCACTGCTGCCGAAAATTTCTTGTTGGATCTTTTGGAATTGGCGACGCTTGAGACGACGGTCACGTTCCCCATCGGACTCGGAGTCTGAGAGACCTTGGTTTGCACCACGCTTGCGACGGAGACCACCAGTGGTGATATCCTTGTACAGCCTTTGAACTTGGGCTTCTTCTTCAGCGAGCTCACGTTTACTATTTTAGTGTTAGTAACTGATAACTTTGAACGTCTGATGATTACACTTACTTGTAAAACGCTGCAAGCTTAGCCTCGTCAGTAGCGTTCGCCTTGGTTTCGTCATCAATCATCTCCACCACAGACCCGGCGTCCGAATCATCGTCACTTCCTTCCCCATCGGCACCACCCAGTCCAGCATATTCATCATCGGACTCCTCGGCCTGTTCGTCAACCATGCCACGAGCCTCGCTGTTCTTCATAGCAGCTAATTTAGCCAACTTCTTAGCCTTAGCCTCTCGCTTCTTCTCCTTGCGAGCGGCCTCCTTGAGCACATCAGCGGCTGACTTAGTTCCAAAACCAAACTCGTCTTCCTCAGCCTGGGTCTTTTGCTTGAGGGCCTCCTCCTTAGACCGTAACTTGCTCTTCTTTTCTCTGTCTGACATTGAGGCAGCAACGGTAGATACGGTGCTTGGAACATGGTCGGTGAAGCGTTCACGGATGGGCTGCATACTATCCATGCCGGCGTCCTGAGTCAACTGTAACTGTGACATCGCTACAACCCCAAATCCATCAACCTGGCTAAGTCCAAGACTAAACTCGCCCACTCGGCCTTGAGTCTCCAAGTCCTGTGTGTCCAGGTCACCGTCAGCCTTCTCTTTAGGTTGACTATCAGCCACAACCGACAATACCTGGCTATCCGGTACCGCGGCAAAGCCATCCTGAGTGAAATCTGGCATAGTTGAATAACCACCCATAGTAGCTGGCATCTGCGAGGCACCTTGGCTTTCATTGAGAGTACCAGCAAACATGGCGTCCATGTCGAGGTCGGCGTTACTAACGGGCAAACCGGGAATGAACGTTTTCTTAGCAGAGCGAATAACTGAGCCCATAGGTGCTGGGGACTCTACTGCGCCAGGGTGGGCAGATTTTGGTTTGGCAGGTGTCCGAAGTTGAGCTGACTCCGGTTGGTCGAGAGTAGAAGGAATGACTTCATCGTTGTCTTCATCTTCTGAATCAATGAGGACCTTCTTCTTTTTCTTTTGTGACCGAGCAGTTTGGATTGGAGCTTCTTCATCTTCGTCGGCTTCGGCTGTTGGTGGAATAACCTCGTCATCATCACTCATCTCCACGTCTCCTTCTTCGCCATCTTCGTCCTCATCCTCATCCTCTCCTTCCTCGCCATCTTCAGAACCAGAGAGAACCAACTCTAGTTCTTCACCTTCCTCCTGTTCGTCACCACTTCCCCGGAAACTCTCGTCGTCACTTCCATCATCCAATAAGCCATCATCCTCACTCTCCTCGCCATCCTCTCTCCGTTGTCTTTTCTCCTTCTTCCGTAAGCGGGCTTCATCTTCTCTGGCCTTTTCCAGTATATCATCCACAGCTTCCGCCTCCTTCTCGCGTTCCTCCTCCGTCATAACCTTGATACCCCGCGCAGCCAACAACTCGATGCGCTCAGCATTATCTTTCTTGACCTGTGCCAAAGCCTTCTTCCGAAGTGCCAGCTCAACCGCTTTTTGTCGTTCACGCACTTGGTGATCTTCACGATTACCGGAAAACTTCAGAATAGTGGCCATGCCTGGTGTCATGGCGTCAACGCGTACAGCAACCTTGCTCAGGCGGTCATTAGAGTAGTCAACAATCTCAATAGATCCATCGTCGAGAGATATGGATTCCGGTTTGAGTTCTGGGATTTTGAACTTGCGTAAAGGCTTTTTGACAGGAGTTGGCTCTTTTGGCTTGCCATCGAGAATGGGGATGTCAATATCATCTAACTCAATTGGTTCCTTTGCAGACTGAACCACAGTAGCTGAACCTTCTGCCACATCCAAATATACTGGCTCCTCCTCTTTCTTTTCTTCCTCCGCATTTGGATCTTTAAATCCAAACAGTCCAAACAGAGCTTTCTTCTCAAACTTCTTTCTCGTCTTAGCCTCATGTGCTAAATGCATTTCGCGCTGCATACGCTGTGTCTCCCTACTCATCTCATCCAACGCCTTCTTGCTAGCTTGTCGCCCGGCTGGTCTGTCTCTGGCTTTAGGTGGGCCTTTGGGTTCCTGTGAATCTTTACCCGCGGCAGCATCAGCCAAAAACTCCGCCATATCATCATCCATGTCTCCCATATCCACATCGGAATCTGAATCTCTAGCTTCGGCGTCGGCATCGGCATCGATAGATTTTCCCTTGCAGGCAGCCTCCTCTGCTTCCTTGGCTGCTCTCTCGGCTCGTTTCCGCTCCAAGAGAGCCTGGACCTTGGGGTTTCGGTGGGCAGAGGTCAGAGCCTCAGTGTTGGCTTCTGGGTCGTCATCTTCGTCTTGATGGTCATCTGGGGTGGTAATCGGAAGTGTTGATTCTGGCTCGGGTGATGTTGCGGGTACTGGAACTTTTGTTTTCGGTGGTGATGGTTTTTTGGCGGGCTGTTTTTCCTTCTTCTTTGCCTTTTTCTCTCCAAGCAACTTTTTTCTCATGCGTTCTCTTGCTGTTAAACCCTCATCCTCCGAGTCAACTTCAGACTCTGCATCATCATCATCATCGTTGGTTTCTAATGCCTCCGTGTCTGCCATCATTTGAGCTGCGAATCTACCCCTTGGTCTAACATCTTCTTCTTCTTCACTGTCATCAGGAGTCGCTACTGGTGAAGTATGGTTATCGTCATCCTCAGTAGTCCCCAGAAGTGCTTTAAGTCGGTCGCGAGCTGATATTGGGGCGGGGGAACCCGGTGACGAGGACCGAGATGAAGATGGCGAAGGCATTGTGTGGTCTGTATTATGTAGTAATGTGTCGAGTGTATCTTGAAACGATCTAATGCTATCAATGGCTAGTAATGAGTACAGAGAATGAGGGGTTCGAGGGGTTGATGTTTGTCAGTACACTCAAAATGGTAGCTACCGAGTTCTCTCACTAGTAATTTGGTCGCGGTCTATGCGCGTTCTACGACAGGGGCAAGGAATAACGTGTAAAGTGGATTCTACCCAATTAAAGCTTGGCACAGTTTCCGCACTGTTTTTGACATGGTCACTCGAGGTTGTCACGGTGTTTGAAACTGGCAATTGGCACAGTGTTTAGGGTATTGTTACCCCTCCATAATGTTTACAATGACGTCACACGTATCATTACTTGAGAATATGGGTTTTAGAACAAGGTATATTGTGGTTAACAGTAACCAAATAAAAAAACAATCAAAAGGCACAACTGACTAATCAGCTGCTACGAACTAAACTAAAAGTGACAGTCAAAACTGCCTCAGGTCCAGAAACTAAGTAAACTGTAACTCCTCACAAATTATAGTTCAACATAGCCCTTGTTCCTGTACTACAACGGAACAAAGTCCAACGCTGTCTTAAAACAGCTTGTGCTCCAGGGTCATATCCGACTCAGGCTCAAGGCCGACGCAGGCACGGAAGATGTTAATCAGAGCCGAACGCTGCTTGGCCAGGGCGTTGACAACAGGCGCACCGGGGGGCGTCAAAGGAGCCTTCAGCATATAACTCAGCACGGAGAGCACAGAGTGGAAGTACTTCCAGTCAGCATCACCGGCGAGCTTCCACTGGATACGGGTCATCATCTCAGCGACAATAACCAGATCGATGATCAAAGGAGAAGCCAACAGAGAGTCCTCGCAAACATTGAAGAGGGAGATGGTCTGGTGGCCACCCATGAAGATCTCGGCATAGTACTCGTCAAGGGCACGCTTGTTGTCGCCAACAGCAGGCATGTATTTAATGACGACAGTGTGGTCAGGGTGCTCGCCAGGGGCATACAGTATGTTATTGGCGGCGACCATGTCATCAACGACATTACTCTTGCTAATCTCCTTGCTGCGGAACTGCTTCTGCGAGCTGAGATTCTTGCCATCGTTGTTACCAAGGTGGTTGTACGAGGCAATTGAAGTGAGCTTGATACCAGCGTTGATAAGGAAGTCGACCAGGGCAGACTTCATCTTGGTCTGGCCAGACTTGAAGTCGTCACCGCCGACAAAGGCACCGAGCTGTTCAGCCAGTTCAATGGCACCGGGAACGAAGGTGTTTTGGGGAGAACCGTTGATGAAGGGTGCACCTTCCTGCATACAGGCGACAGCAAAGACAGTCGAAGGGGAAACCTCAGCGTGACCCGAAGAAATAGCCTTGAGCAGGTTGGCAGCGGTGTCGTTGATACCGGGGATAATCTCAGAGAAACGCTCAGTGTTGGCAGTCCAGAGGACAATGACCTTGTCAAGCTTGTTGGTCTCCTTGAAGGCACGGATGTCGGCACGGATGCGCTCGACGTGGTTGTCGCAAGCCTGGGTACCGGCAAGGACATTGTTGGCACGATCTTCCTGGTTGGCAGCAATGAAGTCGGGATAGTAGATACTAGGCAGAGGGACCATAGCCTGCATTTCCTCGCGAACAAGGTCCTTGAGGGTAGGCTCGAGGACCTTGGAGCGGTCCATAGCATCGGCCAAGTTCATACCAGAGATATCCCAACCACCCAGGACAAGATCGTTGGGGTGGACCATGGGAAGGACCTTGGAGAAGGGCACGTTGACATCCTCATTAGTTTCGGCGTCGGTGCCTAGCTTGACAGTGGAGGCCATCATGACAGAGCCATAGTAGTTGGCAGACTGCTTACCCTCACGGGTAGACCAGGTAAGCTTGCGGCGGTTGGCAATAATACCAGCGGTGACCGTAGTTCCATTGTTGCCACCCCAGCCGACAAGCATAAGGCCGGTACGGGGAACGGTGCGGTCAACTTTGAAGTTGTAGGGGGTTTCCTTGGGCGTAGCGGTAAAGGCGCCGGTGGAAGGGTTCTTGGTAACCGTAGTGGTACGGTAGGTATAGGTAGTGTTGATTTCAGTGGGGGTGTAAATGACGTTGGGGGAAGCGACGGTGAAGATTTCGGAGGGGGAAGAGAGAGTCCCGTTCGGGGAGCCCGAGCTGTTCTCAGCGTGAGGAGCCATTATGAATTATGGCGAAGAGAAAAGCTGGAGTGCGGAAGTGGGTAGGGGGATAAGGGAGAAGAAAGTATGAGAGAAGGTGATGAAATCCCTTATCTGAAAAATGGCGAGTCCGATGCTCCGGCAGGCGACGAGCAACGGGCTCCGGCGAACGGGTGGTGAGAACTGGAGATTTGTTAGCTGTTGATGCTATAGTAAGATGATATCATGAGAACTTACGAGTTAAGAAGGTTGGAGAACGTGGTGGCGGTGGGGTGATCGAGGTTTAGGTCCTCGATCTGTAGTTGGGAAAGAGTGTAGAAGAGGGTAAGAGCAAAGACACTCTGAAGCTAACGGATGCTACCAGAGGCTGTTGAAATTGTTACGAAACAAGTAGATAAAAAGATGAAAGGATCTAACGATCAGAAAGAGTACGAAGTAATAAACGAACCTGAACAGAAAAGTCTTGGTGAGGAGAGAAAGAAGAACAAGATATCCAGACTGTCGAGACTGGAACTCGTTTTACCTTTTATACACAATATCCTCTTCCCCAAATTGGTAACCAATAGTGTCATTCCCCACCAGGCACCCACCAAAGATGACCCCTCTACCCCTCCAAGTCATGACTACTACCGAAAGTCGGCCACTATCACATGTTCCAGCGTACAAGCAGGAATGGCAACACAGCAGCTGTGCCACAGACGCCCTTAGCAATGCTGAAGAGTCTGCCACGTCGTTCACTATCCGTTTGCCCGGTTTGTGAAGAATTTCTCGCATCCTATTCGGGCGGAAATAACGCCATTGTGGTATTCTATACGGGGCTCTAACATGGCGCCGAGAAAGGCTAAGAGTTCGGATTGGCGCTGAAAAGGAGCGGTGAGGAATATGACAGCTCTTTTGTTGGGATTTAGTATAGATTTTCCATTAGGGTTTGATTTTATAAGTGACTGTGTCTGTACACATATGTGTACTTTAGGTAGACTTGGTTACTCAAACATATCATGCTCGGCTTCGCACTCCGTATTTACATCCACAAACATGTACAAACTTCCCTTCTATAGTCACCCAACATTTTGGTCCGATTTAACCCCCCTTCCTTTACTTCCCCGCGTACTAGCGAGTGATAAAGTCAGGGGTTGTCCTTCCTTCTTCCCCGCCCCCGCATTTTTTTCCGGGACTGACATGCACGTATTCAACATACAAAGACATTCGGCCCTGACCTAATAAAGCGACTCCGAACGTTGAGCTATCGGGCTATCGGATACCTTGTGTCCCGAACAGTCATCTATGTTTTCCCTTTACACCATAAATCCGCCCTTGACTTAGGTTCCAATTGACCAGTCTTCTCTACTACCCCAGCCCCCCTTTCGTGCTTTCTAGTTCATTCTGTTGCGTCATTCATTCTATTGAGATTATGGTGGGGATTTATATCATGAACGAGCAGGTTCTTGCTTGGCTAGCTTGGCTTCCTTGGCCTATAGTGGAGTGACGAGCTCAGTGTGGCTTGGCTTCTTAAGGCCACATCATTCAAATGGGCTTCTCATAGATAAATCCGTCCATAGATTCAATCTGTCATAGAAAAAGATTCGTCATGCTTTATATGCGGGTAACTGTAGACATTAGGGGTATATCCCAGATCAACTCGGCAATGTGCGTTATCTCTCGGGTGATAACCCTACTGTTGACAAGCTCTAGGGTAATATAGCACAACAGGCAAACTCGACTTCATCACGATGGACGACAACTTACTTTGGACACTATTCAAAAACACAGGCATTTTACATATATCTAGATGTGTATTTGTTGTTGGGTTATGTCAATAGTATCGGCAGTTACCGTTGGTAATTTACTGACACTATGTTAAAGTTGACACAGTCGTACAACTGACCCACCGATGTCTTGCCTGTTCAGTTGACTGGTGACACAAGTCAACGTCTTCGGAACTTGAACTTTGTTCGTTTAGCTATCGGTGATGCGGCTGTATATTTGTGGGTAGCTGTCTTTCTGTTTGTCTAAAATAGGAGTATTTCAATTGATAAAGTACATCATACATTGACCGAAGATGATAGTCTCGAAAGTCAACTATGACTTACTGAAATTTCGAATGTCAAGGTGCAAAGGGGGCATAGCTATATGAAATATCTACAAAAACTTGAATACTACAACTAGATGGTGTGGTTGATGCTTTAATTCTGATGAACCCTTGGGGTGGTATTTTAGCATGAGATATTCGCTTCTTCCATTCATCCAGCTTAATCCGCCTTCTTTGCTTTGAGTTATTACGTCGATATCACTCGACAATTATAGTATTCAATGATTAAATATACATTGACTAACAAGTTAGATGCAATCAAGACTCTGTCAACCAAAACCATTCAATGCGGTGGGTATCGCAAAGTAGTATTAGTTCGTAACTCTCCTATCTGCTCGAGGTTCTTAGAATTTAACTCGACGTAGTCAACAACAATAAGACATCTGGACGGTCAGCTACTTTCTAAATCGCAGTCTTTTTTACACTTTTAGATTCTTCCATGTTGTTTTAAAAAGAGAGCGCTGCTATACCAGCCCGGACTGAGATATCGCATGTGCCTAAACCTTGACTTCAGTTCAAAGCAGCACAAAGTATATTTTCTATCGTGTTCTGACCTGTATTGTAGTATTTCATGTCATAATTCTCCCAAATAATAGTTACCCTGCATGAGATATCCTCCGCCAGCTACACACCGTAGTCATCACTCTCCCGGTTAATCGGTGACTCGACCTCCATATATCGATACGACTTGAAATTGTCACATTGCAAATCATGATTCTACTTGTGATTACTCTTATGTTGTGAATAATCTGCCTTCGAATATTCGATAGATCTCGCATGAATTATCGGATTCTCTGTATCTACCTATCAAGACAGCTTACATGCTCTACTACACTGAATCAACTTCACTCCAGCTCTTGGTTTTCCATATCTTCTACTCTCTGGCACATTGCCCATGTCTATATCTATTATTCAGTTGAACCTTGGACTCCCCATTACCAACAGTAATCACTGCGTGTCCGGGACACTAACGTCCCGGTATCATCTGCAGATTTTTGATGGACCCTAATGGACCCTCCGAACTCCAGGTTATCTTCAAACGTAACTCAGCCACAACCACAACCCCAAAACCTGCCAAGTTTTGATAACACCCCACACACATCGGACAGTCCGGTCAAACTCAAGTTTTCTCGAAACGTCTTTGGTCACGAACGCATTTTGTCGATGACACATTATGTGTTACAAATATCCACTGCCGTCTCGGTATCTCGAATGGACATGCAGGATCTAGATAATGACGGCGCTTACATTCTGTTGAAGGTTTCATCGATCTGTTTGTGTTTTGGGATTGAAATAGATGGACTTTGTATTTGATCAAGTGACGTCAGGATACAAACTTGTTGTTGCATCACCGATTTCAATATAAACTAATTGTAATTCTTCTTTCACAATACTTGAACACCTGAAACACAAATTACTTTCCACTGAATACCCCTCTATCTCCCCACACTCTCACCGAATGAGATGTCTGTGTGCGCCCGCCCCTACCTGATATGACTCGATAGAGATAGAACATTCCACCCCACCTGACGAAAAGCAATCACTTGACAAAAGACGTCCGTCATGTTTGTGTACAGCAACTGAGGTTGTTGTGGCGTATTAGTGACGACTGTGGCTTAGGTAGGGACAAAGTCTAGAAACCACTAACACTATGTCAAAATATTTACGACGAAAGTAAGCAAACAGATTTGTACGATAAAAATGGAAGACAGTTGGCGGTCAGAATGTCAGTGCTTGATTGCATGGGGTATGGAGTGAAGGAGGGGAGTGTCACATCGCATGTGGGCTTAACTTGCCGGTTGGTGAGCGCAGACCCCTTCTAAAGTGACATCCAAAACTACGATATTGGAATTTCCAGAATCACCACCACTCATCATCAGTGAAACAACCAAAGAAGTAACTGGTAAAATTGCCTTTCTCCATATTCTCAACAATGTCATCCACTTATAATCCTTTTCTGTCAATTATGTCATATTCTTCCTTTGCCCCTCTATAGTTTCGGTATCTTGGTCCAGGCCATGTTCCATGTCCAGGGGCCACTTCTCACTCCGTCTTCCCTCAGGATTTCCACCTGATAATTCGATTCCTACCAAATTCCCGCCTGCGCATGGATGGGCTGTCAATTGAGTGGTTGGGTTCCTAGAACCACAGGGCAAAGGAAATAACCTACCAACAAAATATAGACATAAAGAGAACCTTGAGATTACAGTAGAGACAACAAGAGAAGACGGATTTTGGTCATAGAAGGAAAGAGGGTCCGTCGGTAGTCAATTCTATCGAGTATTGCATAACCCGACGACACCCTAACTCTCGTATCATTAACTTGTTCCGCAATCGCTTCTATTTCTAGCTCTCTTTCTCGGGACAGAGACGGGGTAGTGGTCTTCGCTTGCATGGATAGCCGTAACGGAGCCATTTACATCCTAGATAGAATGGCTCTCTAAGGAAATCCAGTTATTGACCCTACCACCTAACACTGCCTTGTTGATCGCCAATGCAGAAATGGACTAACTCTCAACGGCCGTTGTCTATCAATCAGTTGTGGATGTATGTAGGGAAATTTGTACCAAATAATGACCAAAGAATTATAGTATAGCCTATCCTTGATAGACCTGCCATTATCGTGTCTGCAGGTACAGACGTAGATATGCACGAGAACACATGTGGATTTTGACATGGAAACTAGGGATGAATGATGGGAAATGACAAGACTAGTGTCCGTACAATGTACTAAAATAGCTATCACGACGTGCCAGGGGAAATTCCAATAAGGGGGCTACTATAATATCCGGGTCCCTGACTAAATCAACTCCATGAATTTGATGGTGGCGGAGAATATCGGCGCCTCTGTCTATGAACCTTCTCCGAGCGAACATGCACATCACAAAGACGGTGTCGATCGGCCGCGAATCCTTTCGTCTCCCAGAGGAATCCCAACCTTTTTTCATGAGACCAACCTTCTGTCAAAGAATTAATCTTCTGTCAACCCACCAACCCACCCGGGGCCAATATACAACCCAGCCATTTTTTGTAAAGTCCAGCTCAAGTTGATTATCCGCAGCCCGCAGTTCCTGAACCAAAGGAGCCCACCGGACTTCACCCGTCCCTACGTAGAGACATGACCTTTGGCACAGCAACACAACAGAAAGACTCGTGCATTTATGAACGCATGGTACATTTTATTTCACCTCTTATGATCTCCCAAACATGCGCGAGAAACAAATTATACGCTCAACACGAGCGGATTCTGCCAATAAACCAATACTTCAAGTTTGCACGTGCAACGAGCGACTTCTGGCTTTTTTGTGCACAACCCCCCTTGGCATCACACGGTATCACCCGCAGGGTCCCCCAACGTCCTAGTAACCACAGATTCACCGCACAAAAAGACCTTGGATAAAATAGCCCTCACTAGGTTCAAAATACCGTCGTCAGCGGTGTAAATCGCCAAGATCCACGTCTCCATCTATTGCTCCTTGACTTCTCACGAGCCAGGGCCTACGATTCTCCTTACCAACAACAATGATGTCACCACATGCATAGTTTCGCATGTTCTCTCAGACTTGGATATGGACATATTCGCATGTAGTCTAGCCGGTAACACAACGAGCCGTCGTTCCGGAAATTGCCCTGACCTTCTATCTCTGCACCACCTTCCGTCATCTGCAAATCAACAGCTGCCCCGGTTTTTTAACTCGGAAGGCACCGCTGTCTATGACTGGCACGGTGTAAGGCTGTTTATATTTTTATAAGAGACGTTGTCACCTTCCCTAGTGGGAGTTAAACAGTGCTGTTGATGAAAAAGGCTTATTTGGGGTTTGATTGGCTGGTTTTGCGATATTGAGCGGGGTTTGTGTAATTCAACGATAATCGCTATTAGAGGCCAATCAACATTTTTATGTCTTTCTCTGTCGCTTGTTTCTATGGCGTCTTACCTCGAATCATTTAGTTGCCAACGAATAGGATTGAAGCGGCAGAGCTTCTCGAATACGCCTTGGAGGGACCGGCTTTCACCGCTTGATACGTTGTACTGGACCTGCAGGCTGAGACAAGGAATCATATGTATGTATGTATGTATGTATGTAGAGTGACATTCTTTGTGGGTTCGAGATTGAACATAAGAGTGTATGGTTTTATTGAGAAGCTCATGGTTGCCATTACTGGCACAACTATTGTCTCGGTGTGGTTGGTCAGAACGGTACATTGTTGAAGAATATTACGACGGTGTTATCAAACAGTAGGGTTACATAACCCCAAAACATAGTTGATTTCAACATCATGAATCTCATAAAAAAGGAAGGTTCAACAAGACTACCTATAAACACTGTGTATCATACCGTAACGACAGACTACTATATTGAAAACATTTGTTCTATAACCTCATTGAGTTGAACATAACCACCGCCATAAAAAAACTCGACTTTTTTTTGGCATCACAATCGGGAGGGGCGTTTTAATAGATACACCCCCAGAACTTATCAGTACACACCTGCGCATCGCTACCTGCGATTCATGAAAGGAAAGTCGGGGTATTGCATGAAGGAACTTGACGCCAGACGCATAACACAGAAATGGTTGTATGATTTACCATACAAGTGACTTTTCAAAATGCATGAGACGTGGCTCATGGAAAGTAAGCGCCCGTAGATTCAAAGACATTCTCGTGAGCTTGCTCTCTAACCACGTGAGACAGCCTAGGCGGGAGACCCTCCCCATGAGCCGCGAGAAACTGACCATACAAACTACATATACTCGCAAACTAGTCTTAGAGGCCCTCTGTCCCGACGATACACACGTTTCCGCCCCAGACACATTCCCTCACAAACAACAATAGTAGTCAACGGCCGAATCAAGAGTTCCTTCAATTCCTCGTCCGGAAACCCTGGATTGGCTTGGCCAGGACACACCAGGGGGTGTGCGTTCGGCCAGGGCCTATCGGGCGATATGTCGTCTGGTCTGCAACTCTGACTTGTCAAGGCCATTTCGGCCTTTGTCATCCCAGCCCGATGTCGACAGCCAGGATGGCCCCGAACACATAACATGCGATAGCGTCTCCAAAACCACCAAGAGAGAAAGCCGCAAGCACTGCACGCTCTGCGCTACTCCCACAAGCCGTTGATGATGATGCTTTGGGCTTTTTGTATTGTATTATATGCTTCTATGACCAAGAGCGTAGTGGAGAAGCGCAAACTCCTACTGCAACGTGCATCTTGACGGGTTGTGGTCTTTGCGCTTATGGTCGCTTGATTTTTTTTTTTCTTTCTGGCTTTCCTTTTCCTGTTTAGGTCTGGGCTTTATCGGCGGGCCGGGCTGGAAGGATGCGATTGAGAGGATGCCGGAGGTCAGTGGTTGGCTTGGACCAGGTTTTGGGAAGCCCGTAATGTTCCTAGACTACAATGCTGGACACGAGACATTGACTGTAAGATCTGGAAGGAGAACAAGATCTTTTGGGGTGGGTGTAGTAGTGGACTTTTCTCCTGGCAGACCTTGCGGTGGGAGGGAAGCTGAGAGCATATTTGATTGTCCGCGCTCCCACTGATCAGCAAAGAAAGTTCTTGGGTTTCTCGTTTCTCGTTTCTCGTCTTTTCTCAGCTGGATAGTTGACTTCAACTTGTTTCCTTTCATGCAGAGATTTGGAACATTTACACCACATTTCAGCATTTATCTTTAATACTTTACTAGCATATAGCTTGATTGCTTTTGTTAGTTCGTCATCCATCCGTTTGTAATCCTGCATCCTCGACTATTTTATAATTTACACGACTCTACGACCGTTACCCATATAACCCACATCGGCGCCGGACACACAGCCGCACTTACACCAATAGTTACACACTTCAAGCACCCCGTTGTACCGAATTCCCTTGTTTGACACTCTCAGCATCGCAAACATCGCGAGCCAGCCGACTTTGACACCGCCAATACTCAGCATACAGCCCGAGATTCAGCGTATTGGTTTCGCTTCATACGATTCTGGAGACTTGGCTCACCGACCTAGTAAGGCCCAAGAACACTGCAAGCATTTGTGTCGCATCTACACCAGCATTCTGCTGCCGTTACATGCAAGCAAGCAGAGCACGGGTCTTTGGTTGTCCTTCACACTGCTGCGTCTATTACTACAGCGTGTCTCTCCGGCTTACTCTTGCTGTGGCTGTTACAACCTCGGCATAAAGCAGACTGCCGTCTTCATCATTGCTTTCTATTTTCTGCTCTTTCTATCCCTCACTCTCTTATCTGTCCCTTGATCTTCCGTGATCTCGTTGTTGCCAACCCTGTCGCTTTTGACTTGCTTGTTCGTTCTGCCCTGGCTCCCCCGACTTTGATGCCCTTGCAAGTCCGCATTGAAGCGAGAAAACTAGCAGCGACGCATAGAGAAAACAAGTCGCTCGCTTGCAGGTCTGTCCTTATTACTCGCGGCTTTCTATTTCCTGTTGGCGGCTTTTTCAGACTGCGTGCTCATTGAAGTGGGCTGTGATCCTTATTACTACACGGACCCCGGACACCCTCGTCGCCTCATTCGCTATCCCTCTATTATAAAGACAAGACGTCGTCCCCTCACCCCCTTCGAAGCTGTTTCTCCGCCCACACTAGCAATTCCGCCCCCTCGCTTGTCTTTATAACAAAAGCAGGACGGGCGGCTCATTGAGCGGTTCAACACGCTCGTGTGTTTTGCTCATTGTTCCATATACCCTCACCGTCTTCGTTGCGCCAACGGAGGACGGCAGAGGGCTCGTGGGATTGAGACACCCGAGCCTGTCAGACGCAGCAATCGCAAGGAGAGGGATCTGATATCCTTTTTGTCCTTTGTCTGCGTCGACCAACGCACGTCGGTTGGCAACCACGTGCCCCTATATCATTCTTATACACATTTTACGACGACCAGCCCGCCAGCGGTCAATAACATTTACACAAAATGGCCGACTTTCGTGAATCGACGTTTATGCCTACGATCAAGTGCTCGCAATGTGGCAGCCAGGTTGAAATCTCTATGATGGGAGAGCACAAATGCTCAAGTACACCAGTTCCTCAACGTGAGCATTCCTAACGCATAAAAATGGGAGAGCGTTTACACTAACCGTTCTCTTTGCTGTAGTATCACCATCCATATCGGAAGAACCAAGAAATTCCGCACCAGGTCCCAGATTTGGTGGTAGCCGTGGTGCACCACCAAACCTAGACACAAATGCAGCCAGTAAGTGAAAAACTCCAACGACACCGCATCCTTGGGGAGGTGCTGTCAATTCCTACAAAAGCAATTTGCGACTGACCACATGTAAAACAGATCAATCCTTCTTGGGCCGTGGCCAACTCACGCCCGTGAGCAACTCTAGTGATTCTCGCTCACTTTCACCACATACTCCTGATGGTCGCTCTCGTGGGTCATCCGATTTCTATGAGCCCGGAATTGCCGCTCCTGAAGACCCCGTACCATCACCTAGAGGCCGTCCCGGAGGTTATGGTGGCTTTGGCGGTGACAGTGACAACCAGTTCCAACAGCCATTGCCCTCACCTAACAAGCCTACCGGTCTTCTTGAGCGCATGAACACAATTGCTCCGGGTCCTTTTGAGGTCCGTGGTAGACAACCTTCCGCAGAAAATATGGCTATAGAGAGACCAGGAACATCAAACGGCCCAGCAGGTCGTCCTATCGCTCCCCAGCAGCCACGGAAGAACGGATATGGTGGCTTTGGACCTCCTACCCCATCGCCGTCACAGGCCAGCTTCCCCGAAGATGCCTTTGCACCTCGTCCGTTGGGAGATAATGGTCGTGCTGGTACCTTCCCCCGCGCCGGTGGCTCTAACGACATGTACAACGACCAGTCTGGATTGAATAGAACACCCTCGATGCCAGAGAGCAATGCCATGAGAGATACGTCTCGTCCGCCACCACCCCGGAACGGCAACATCATGCGCCCACGCACTTCTGGCCGTGATGGCCCTCAGATTGATTTGGCTCAAGAGTTTGGATCGCAAAACCCATACCATTCGTCTCATGACAGCATTTCATCGGCTGCGTCTTCAGCGTATCCCGGATCACCGCCCATGGATACTCCTACACCCACACAGCGCCTATCCAACCGCCAGGCACCTGAAAACAACATGAGCATGAATGTCATGAGCCAGGTTGAACAATCTATGAACAACATGTCTATGGAGCCCCCACGCCGGGCACCTCAGCCTCCTAGACAGATGCAACCACCACCTCAACAACAAAGACCACCACCGCAGAACAACCCCTCTAGCGATATGAACCGTCGGTCTCCGCCACGCCAGCCCCAGCAAAACATGGCACCACCAAGACCTCAGCGTAACATGAGTGACGAAAGCCCATCCTCCTTGCAAAGACCGATGCCACCACCAACAAGACAACAATCATTCCCAAATCCACAACAACAACAACAGCAGCAACCACAGCAGCAGTCTAACGGGTACTTTGATCGCCCGCGCCAGAACTCTCGCGATAACTTCGTGCCCGCCCAGCCCGAGCAACAGTCTAGAAGCCGTCAACCTTCCCGTGATGAGTTCTCACAGCCTACCCCTGATCGCAGCCATGAGAAGAGACGGGAGCCAAGCCAGAATTCCCGTCAGCGTATGCCTTCACAGGATTCTTCTGTGACACCATCCCCACCGCGTACCGAGCGCAGTGGCCCGTCTCCCAAAGCGACTAGCTCGCGTGGAAACTGCAAGGGGTGCACTCTTCCCATCACCGGAAAGTCCGTTTCTTCAGCTGATGGCCGCTTGACTGGCCGGTACCACAAGGCCTGCTTCACTTGCTACACTTGCAAGGCCCCTTTTACGTCTGGGGAGTTCTACGTGTACAGCGATCAACCTTACTGCGAGCGTCACTACCACCAGTTGAACGGGTCCCTTTGTGGAGGTTGCCGTCGGGGTATTGAGGGTCAATACCTTGAGGATGAAAAGTCTACTAAGTATCACGTTGAGTGTTTCCGGTGCCACGATTGCTCTCGTCCTCTTAGTGATGGATATTTCGAGGTTGACGGTCATGTGTACTGTGAGCGTGATGCTCTTCGTCGCACCGCTCCCCCTCCACCACAGCGTGCTGATACATGGAACGCTGGTGACCGCCAATACAACAATGCCCCGCGTGGGGGACCCAACATGCGTGGACCCCCAATGGGCCAGCGTGGACCCGGTGGTAGAGGACCAGGCATGGGACCTGGTGGTCATATGAAACCAGGGCCGAATGGCCAGCAAATGATGGGGGGTCGCGGGGGGCCGGGGGGCCCGGGGCAGTTCGTGGGACTGCCACGGGGTCAGAAGGTACCGCCAAGTCAGTCGGGCTTGGCGCCTCCTCGGCCGCGCATGAACAAGCGCATGACTCGCCTGGGAATGATTTAAACAGCAAAAAGAACAGTCAAGCAAAGGGAGGGTTAACCGTTAACACAGCCCAAGGAAAGAGCCGAGGAGGTCGTGGACGTCGAGGATATCCGAAGGGCCCCATGCCCAAGAGTCCCCTTTCGCAGCACTTTAGCGCGGAGGACAGTGACGAGGATGAGAAGCTCGATGATATTACGCCGGATGAGTCGCATGATGTACCTGGCTTCTTCCAACAGCCACAGCCACCATTGGCTAAGCATGTTGTACTTAAAGGTCAAATTGGTCAAAATGAAGATGCTCCTGCAGAGGCTCCGAAACCAGCACCAACTGGCCATATGCGACCCGGTGTTCCCATGACGGAGTTACCGCAAACGCCAATCAATCAGCAGCGCATTCCATTTTCGCCAAGCATGGAGTCGGCACAACCGCGCAACCAACCACCTCAACATCAGCAGTCCAGACCCAGCCAAAGGCCACCGATGCAAAAGCTGCAGCTACCCGAAACGCCTCTTGGGGCTCCGTCTCGTGGGACGCCATCAAGTTTGGCCCCGGGTGGTTCACAGGGTGGATACCGGCCTCATAGCGATCAGCAGTTGAGCCCCGGTGGTGACAGTGATGGCGACAGTCATTATTCCAGTGACACGTCTCCTGGTGGTCACAGCAACTCTGGTCTAGGCTCTGGTTCTGGTGGAAGGTCACCAGCGCCGTCAATGATGACGTCTACGACTGCCAGCAGTGGCAATACTTTGTCGACTTACTCCTCATCTACCGATATCACATCGCCACGTGTACTCTCTTCCTCGTCTTCAGGATATCCTCAGTCTGAGGACCCAAGTCCTGTCGACCCGCCATCCTCAACGGAAGACGAAAACCCTCCTGCCGGGGCGCGTCGCCGCCGCCGGTCTCGTCTTAAGCCTTTGGCTAATCTGACGAATCTTACGCTGTTTTCCATGTCGCCCAAGCAGGTCACAGCGCATCCGCTCTCACCTCTCATCTTGCTTACTTCCCACATGGTGGCGTCACCAATTATCGCATCTACCACGCCGTCTCCGACCAACGGCAATAATGGTGAGCGCGAAGAATGACGAATGACCGAAGAAGAATAAAGAAGAACAAGATGTATTTTCGTTTTATAATTTTGCATAGCCTTGTTTGAGTATTTAGTAGGAGACGCGCTGTTCCTTTTGTATATAGTCGGGGACTTTTTTTTTTGCATTGGGTGTGATGGAGATATACCCTGAATTGAATTTATGTTAAGCTTAATTTGGAAGAAGACTTATAAGTGTGTGCTATTTTGTGACATATAAGTGGGGCCTTTATGGTGATGGCTTGGCTGGAAATGCAATATTCAGAAATCCGTTGCTGTTGGTTTCTTGTCCTTTTATCAATATTACAGAATTATTAAAATTTAGTATGACAAAGGCAGTGTAGACATGTCACACCAAAACTACAATGCAAGTCCCTTTCTTGCGTTGATAATTACCACGTGCTCATCACTAACACCAGCAGACTCCAAATCCCCATCGGTTTCTCCCGGCGCGGAAACCTCCGACTGGACGACCAGCGCTGTCTCCAGCTATGTTCAGGACTTCAAAGGCGCAATCGCCAGTAGTAACTTCTGTGTCATCTATAGGAGAACAGCATAAGAGATGGAGTACGGCGAACACTACTATGACGGAGTTAAGGGAGCCAGAGGGGATAGACGAGTTTAGCGATGAGGAAGATGTCGTACCAGAAAGTGAGATTGGAGGTGAGGAAGAGAAGTACAGTGAAGACGTGGTGGATTCAAGTCAGGATAGAGGGCCAGTGAGGAAGAAAAGAAAGGTTGACGAGGCGAATATGGTTATGGAGGTAGTCGTCGAGGACGAAGATGAAGATGAAGATGCTACAATGATGCCAATTGAAGAGAGACATAACGGCGGTGACGAAATTCTTGTTTCCTCACCACCAGTCCAAGGATGGAATCTGTCCGACCCCCCTCTTCACTCGTCACCTCCGGCTCAATCCGTCCCATCGTCTTTAGACCTCCCCGACCTTCCCATTCTCCCTTCTCGGGCCCCACAGCTACCTGTCAAATTCCCACCCCCACGCGCAGCAACCCCACCGATTTCTGGTCCTCGATTCCACGCC
Source organism: Huntiella moniliformis (assembly GCA_000712465.1). NCBI lineage: Eukaryota > Fungi > Ascomycota > Sordariomycetes > Microascales > Ceratocystidaceae > Huntiella > Huntiella moniliformis. The sequence goes on from JMSH01000051.1 coordinate 98,204, forward strand.
CAGGAAGAAGAAGCCATATCGCAAACCCTCAAAATGCTCGTTTCCCCCGCCAAAAAGAAAGGAACCGGGTGGCGTCCAGGTGGACTAGCGGCCGGCATGCAAGGGTTTCTCGCGGCGTTGAGAGGACAAGGAGGTGGTGAGGAATGCTGGGTGGTGGGTACCGCGCGGAGAGACCGAGGAAGTGAAATGACGTTTGTTGAGGCATGGGGGGATGTTGGACAGGCGAGGTTATTGCTTGTTGGCGGCGAGGATACAGAGTTGGTTCAAGGAATGCATTTCGTCACGTCGGGGGTCTCGTGGGACGTCGGAGAGTGGCGGGTGGCGGGCCAGTGGAGAGTGGCGGGGCCGGAAGATAGCACTGATGTGTGACGCGGGAACAAGGCGAAGTTAGAGGGTGGCACCGCGATGAAGATCCTGTTGTGACTTTGGCTGTGTTGCACCATGAGACACATAGAAAAGGGTGGGATGTTGCCTCGGTTCCCCGCGGTGATTCTTCTGTGTTTCGGTTGTTGGATTGATTGCCTTTGTTCACAATGTTACCGTGTTTATTATTCATAGTTGGACTAGCCGCTTGTTTTCCGACTCCGGCTACCACTCGCTTATCTGATGGCAGTCTTCTCTGTAATGGGCATGCAGAGCTTTGTAGCCAGCAGTATAGTAACCTTACCTTCGTTGCCGCTCATAACTGCCCATTTGTTGGCATTTTACCTGTCAACAACCAATATCTCGCGCCTAGAGCTCTCTTAAATATTGGAGTTCGTGCACTTCAGATTCAAATGCATCCGGCTGATAATGCTCCCGCACCTACACAACCGTCAGATATCCGCTTGTGTCATACCAAGTGTGGACTACGCGATGCTGGTGAGCTAGGTGGACTGCTGGATACCTTGAAGGAGTGGATCGGGTTGGAAGGGAATGAGAGAGAGATCGTCACATTGATTTTGACAAACGAGGATGGGATTGGTGTGGACGTTATAGCGGAAACTTTCAGAGAAAGGGGACTTGATAAGTCTGTTTTGGGAGAAGATGAGGTTAAAGGAGGTCCGGATAAGTGGCCTACTTTAGGGGACATGTTAGACCGAGGAAAACGATTGGTAGTGTTTATGGGTGAGCTATTTCATGGAATGGGGTTTGTTCAAATATAGAGTTGCTAACCACATCTTATACGGCTTGGTTTCTATGGGTCTAGACTAGTAAGCACTTTAACTCGCCCTCAAACACCCTCTGATCTAACCCCACTCAGTTACGCCGACACCACCAAAGTCAACTGGATCCTCCCCGAATTTAACTATCAATGGCAGAATCGATTTGACGAGACAGATTCCTCATTCCCATCTTGCGCCGTTGACCGACCCTCTGGTCTCTCCAACCCATCTAGTTGGATGTACATGATAAACCACTATCTTGATACACCACTCCCTTTCGATGTGGTAATGCCAGATCGTGGAGCAGCAGGAAAAACGAATTCGCGAGATGATATTGTGAAGCAAGTTGATATGTGTCGTGGTATGTGGGGCCGGAAACCAAATCTCATCTTGGTGCGTTTGCGGTAGATGGCGTGAGCGGGTTGGATTTATATTGAGTAGATTTTGCTGACGTCTGGCTTAGATGGATTGGATTAATGTAGGTGATGCTATTGCTGTTCAAAACGAACTGAATGGTGTACAATGATCGCAATATATGCTCTATCTGCTACCCTGCATAGCCTTGGTCAAAGCAACCCGTTTACTGTAGGGACTCAAACTGCGTTCCCTTTGCTCAACGGGTGGGCGTGATACCGGCGACTGTCTCCGCGGTGACGCTCTCCGTGGGGACGGGGATCTCCTACGGTGCGTCTGCCGCCGGGTCGCAGGTGACCGGCTTCTCCGTCTCACGGGTTCAGCACTGCGACTGCGACTGAAACTACGACTAGGCGATCGTGAATCCCTAGCATTTTCCTTGCGTCCACGACTACGATTGCGCTTACTAGATCGTTCCTGGTCTGTCGAAACCGTACTGACCGAGCTAAACGACTCGCGTCTTGACCTCCGACTCTTAGTTTCCATTCTGTCCGGCGATACAGAGCGACGGGCCTGTTTAATAAGTCTGGCTTCCCGTTCTTCCTTTTCTTTGGCGGCGGCCCGGTCGGCTTCACGGCGCGCAAGTTCGGCGTCGACTAGAGCTTGTTTGCGCTCAGCGATGGAGTCTTGTAGGGTGGACTGGAGTTTAGGTTGGAGTTTTGGGTTCTTAAGTTGTTGGGTGCGTGAGGGGCGGGCGACGTATGGACGCTCTTGCGATGTGGTTTTGCATTGATAGGAATAGTGGCGTGGATTTGGCAGGTTAGTTTAGGCGGTCGGTACATGGAGGGATATGGAGGGACTTATCTCGTTGAAGACATTTCTGGCATTGTACAGTGCTTGACGCCTTGGGTGGGCCTTTCCTTGTGGCGCGTGACCATCCTCCACCATTACCAGAGCCTCCATTTCGATTCATTTTGAGATTTGTAAAAGTTATTTGATGATGTTAATGTCAAAAGATCATGTACCTGCATGAAACTTCCAAATTGATCAACTTGTACGCGACCAGGGTTAGTTCCTTAACAAATGTGATACCCTAATAAACTACCCCACGTGTAATAACCCGAAAAACAGCCTTGTTGGCTGTAGTCACATGACGTGATACTTAACCCCCAGTTTTCTGCAACAGTTGGATGGATTCTCTTCTCCATTTCATCATCAGGAGCGATTTGTTTGGAGTTATTCATCCGTTGTTGTATGTTCCACTGTCATCGCCAGTGCCGTCATTGAAACAGCATTTGTGCCGCAGCGTCCAAGTTGTCCGTCGTCGAGTTGCTTAATGCTGGCAAAGTGAAGCGATTATACTGTACATTCGGGATCTCTTTCGGGGTCGTTTTTGGGGTCATTGTTCAGGTTATTTTGTGATCACTTTACGGGTGTTCAGTTCAGTATACTACGCAGTTTACTGTTTTCTTGTTCCACCTCATCATGGCCTTGCATCCCCCGAGAATGCGCTGCCGTGTTTGTCTTTTCTAGAACGATATTTTCTGGGTCTCCATTTTCTTGACTTCCTTTTTTGCCTCCTTGGGAAGAAGCTGCTTTTTAGTCGAGCGGTGACGTCTTCTAAAAAAAGCCCATATTTTTTTGTTTTCTCTTTTAGGGTGGACTTTTGGGATTTCAGAGACGCCGGGAACTGCATATCACAGGACACGAGAATCACGACTTTGCTACGATTCACCTCCCCGGCATGAATGGTTCTTTACACGCACTATTGTGGTTTATAGCTGTGTAGAAACGCTGGATTGGGTTCTTCCTTTGCCTCGCTCGCCCTGAAAAAAAATCACTTTTTTATTTCTTTTTTGGCCTGGTTTGAACGAAGCCTTTCTGTCTTGGCTTCATGTTGCCAGGATTAGACCGCAATACCACTCTGATTTTGTGTCGACCTTAACATCGCGGCGTGATTGCTGTCGATTACCTTGGAGTAGGAACCATTTTCAAGCACATAACGTCGGACATTTATTTTTGATAGTCGACTGTACATTCATACATACACAATGGCCGCCGCTATGCCAAAGTCTTTTGCCAAGGTAATAACGACGTCATGGAGTCGTCCGCTCTATACCTCTTTGTCTATTTAGACGGTCCGCTAATGTTCATTTGATCCAGGTGGCCGCCACACCCCTCGCTGTGGCACAGCCTCCAACTGTATCTGCCCCCCCATCCAAGAATACCCCGCAGTGCGATGCCGAATCACTAGCTGTCGCTGTAGACGACCTATCGATAAACTCTTCAAGTGCACCTCCCGTAGTCACTTCTAATGGCTGTAATGCCCGTTCTGGAAAGGCCAAGTCGGCTGGCGAATCCGACGACTCACATCCAACGGATTCATCTGATGTTGGTACTAAACCCCCGAGCATCGACGGCAAGAGCATCACATCTGGCACAACTACCACCTTCGCCATGGACGAGAAGGATTCTTTGCGACCTGATGACAGCGCCAGTGTTCAGGCCGCCGTCGATGATGATGATGCCTCCATCCGTGGATCGCTGATTGCTGGGAGTAGAGCCCCGCCTATGCTTGTACCTGGTGGCAAGGGGATCGACGGCCGTATTGCGGGCGCGGGTGGACAGATCGTGGCACCAGTGAACTCGTTGGACAACATATACCAACAGGCCCCAGATGACAAGTTACTCGAGGCCATCAAAAATGTAAAAGACCGACAGTTCCTGTTGAAGCTTGAGCTCGAGGTTATCAACTTCGTACAAGAGTCTAAGTCAGTCTTCTTTTGGTCTCTATCCTACCGCCCCCCTTTTACTAACAATTACTCAGGGAACCATACATGGACCTGCCACCAAGTAACTCTTTCTTTCGTATGCTCACTCATAAGTTGGCCGACTACTACCACATGACCCACTCCTACGAGAAGGATCACGGCCCTGGATTCGTACGCATCTTCAGAACCCCCTTCTGCCGTGTTCCGCCATCACTTGCTAGTATCACGGCAAGCACGCGCAGCCCGTCACCACCACCACCCATGGTTCCCATGAAGATCATGCGCCGCGGAGGAGAGGCCGAGCCCGCGCTATCCAGTGCAAGCCAGTCCAAGGCGGCTTCAGAGGTTGGGAGTGACCAAAAGGATAAGGTTGCCACTCGCGAGAGGTGAGATCTCTATTATTCATCCTGTAATGGGAATTATCTAAGCTAACATTGTTTTGCTGCCATAGAAAAACACGCGAGGAGAGAGAAGAGGCCTATCAAGAAGCCCGCAAGCGTATTTTTGGAGCTTCAACTACGACTTCTGCTGTAGGCACTCCTGCCGAATCTGTGGCCGACCCGACTGATGCTTCTGAAAATGATGTATCTCGTGCTAGCTCTGTGTCCGCAAAGGAGAAGAACAGTACTGTCAAACGGAACAAGAACACTAAGCCGCGCCGGGACTCTGCTGGTTTTGAGTCTCGTAGTAGCTATGTTCAGCAGTGGTCACAACACCCACAGGTCTGGGGACAGCCACAATATGTCTCCATGAATCAGGTTTATCAAACACCTGGACCAGGGCAACCCGGGTTTTCGGCCCCCGTGGCAATGGCTGCTAATGGAGCCATGTCACCACCCGGACCGCCGTACCCGCTGCCTTCTGGGTATAACATGCCTGGCCGTTACGGCCCTCCACTCCCCCAGCCCGGTGTGCCAGGCCCTGCATATGGTATGAATGGTAACATGCCTCCACCACAACATTGGCCACAGTACGGACCGCAACAGTACCGCCAAACTCCCCAGTATGGACGTCCCGGCAGTTCATCCATGGGCCCACCGCATTCACAGTACCAGTTCGGCCAGTTACCACAAAATATGAATCCATATGATGCTAAGCCACAACATCCAATTCCCGGAAGTTACAATCGCAATGGTTTCAGCCCCAAGACGAACTCATTCTATCCACATGCCAATGGGCCACCAAACGGTCCTATTTATCCTAACGGTCCACCACCAGTTCCCATGGATTACTCGCAATACCCACCACCACATTCTGGCTACCAACAACAGTATCCACCAGGTCCTAGTTACCCTAACATGATGCCGATGGGAATGTCTAATTACAGTTCTAATTACGGTCCTAACCATGGCCCTAACCACGCATCTTACTGCCCTCCACCACCACCTCCACCACAAACGCACAGCCAGATCAAGCCCCAAGGTGTGCCCGCTAAACCACCAGGTCCAAAGAAGCCTCTGATTGTGGGCTCAGGGACCGAGGGCCGATCCGAGCTGCCAAAGTATGGGAACCCGGAGAGTCTTCCAGCAAAACCACAGTGAGAGATGGGAGCGTTTTGTTTTTGAATTTGGATATGTTTATTGGGATGCCTTGGGTATTTTGGCTGGTTTGGGTTGGTTTGGACAGGAGTTTTGGGCGTCAAAAACAGGTTATTTAATGCAAGTAGAAGAATACATACATACAAGACGTTGATGAAGAATGGGCTGCCACAATCACTGACATAACGCACAATGCGATTTTTCAACTTTGTTTCTCTTTTTTCACAGCGTCATCTATGCTTTTGAAATACCCAGAAACCCGAAACAAACCATAATGCCATCCTTCCTCATACAACAACTATCCCTCATAAATGAAAACTCTAGAGCAAGAACAAAGAAGAAAAAGAACAAGAAAAAAAGACACAAAAGAACCGTCTGTTGCCCCCTCCGTTTTTATTTCTTCCGCTCCTTGCCGTAACTAACATTACATCCCCTTACTCGGCAGCCTCACGCTTTTCCTCTCTGGGCTCTCTAGGCTCACGCTGTTCCCGGCGGTTTCCTCTCTGGTTGTTGTTGCTGTTGCTGTTGTTGTTGTTGTTGCGCTTGCCGCGCTTGTCTTTGTTGGCGTTGTCGCCCTCCTTGGTCTCCTCCTTCTCACCGGCGGCGAAGGTGGACACGCCGAGACGCTGAGAAAGCTCAATCTGGGTGCGGATGGTGTTGGCCAGGTATGAGACCATGAGGACGTCCTGAATGTGGTTGTTGAAGTCGCGGTCAATCTGCTCGGGGGAGACCTTGGGGGTCAGGGACAGCGAGTTCATGAGGAACTGGCCAATGGCAGTGTTGGGCTGCTCCTCCTCATCAAGAACACCAGAGACCCATTCGGAGACACGGTCAAGGTTGCCAAGAGTATCACGGAGCGAACGGGCAAGGCCCTCAATGTCGGAGACGAGGGGAGCGGTGCGGGTGGCGGAGTCGCGCGCACTGCTGATGGCCTCGAGGGCAGCAGCCTCGCTGTCGCCGCCCAGCATCTTGTGGGGAACGCGGATGAACATGCAGCTGTCGGCAGCGCGCTCGGCGTTGGCCGCAACTGGAGCACTAATGTAGCAGCGGGTCTCGATGGGCTGGCCGGGTTCAGTCGACATGGTCAGGTGGATGGAGGGGTGGGGGGCCGTGCCGTTTTCCGGCGACGCGAAGAAGTTCTGGATGAGGGCGGAGAAAGAGTTCAGCTCGTGCGAGGTCGTGTACCAGCCGAGAAGGGCATCACGGGGCGAGGCCTTGAGCGTCAGGGCGAGCATGGTGCGGAGGTAATCGACATCGACCTGGACCTCCTCCTCAGTCTCGGTGTGGGGAATGGCAAAGGTGCTGCGGACGTTGATCTCAGAGCCGTCTTCGGAGCGGGTACCGACCAGGGCACCGATCACCCGGGGCGACTGGCTGGCAGACTTGTCGTGGCGAAGGGCATGGTCAAGGACGGAGAGAACGGCCTGAGGGTGAATGGAGATGGCGAGAGGGCTGGCGGAAAGGTTCAGGCCGAGCTGGGTGGGGACCACGGGACGGGCTAGGTGAAGGAAGTTGGGGGTGTCGACGGCGGCCATGATGGGCGACTTTTGTGTGGGTGAATTGGTGGGTGAGATGAGGTTAGTTTTGATGGATGCCGGGTCTTGTCGGGGGGCGATCACGGGGGAGGCGGCCGGTAGTGGTGGAAAAGAAGATTTCAGCGGGCGGGCTATCGTGGTTCGCTGGCACACTGGCAAAGTGACTCTTGGGTGGGGCTGAAAATCTAAATTGGGAAAGTGGCGGTAGACTGGGTGAGGCGTTTGGTTAGATGGAGTCAGGAAGGAACGAATTCCAGAGGGGAACACACAGCGTAGTTGAAAAATTTAGATGGACAATACTAAGGGATTTGGTTCTACAAATGCAGGATCAATGGATTTTTCAAGAGTCTTTTTTTGGGCTTACGGCAACGGAGGAAATGTTTACATCAACACATGTTTGCAGTTTACGGAAGTTTTCGCATATCGGGTTATTCAGTCATTATGACGTCCTTTGCCTTGATACAGCATTCACATGCCATGGCGGGGTTGATGCCATAGGCTTTTTCTTCCCTGTGAAATCGAAGAATTTGGGTTGTGGGGTGTAAACGATAAGACTCAGATAGGGAATGTGGCGTCCGAGCTGGGAACTACCATGGTGGGGTTAATCTGTGGCTTATCGATGTGGCGTAAATTTTCTAGAATCATGGAATTTACAAAAGTTTTGGGAAGAAACGCTGGAGATGGGAAGCTTGCGGTGACTTGTTTGTGACGATATTTCTTTGTATTGTTTACTTTTTGGGATTTTGAAGTTATTTTTGGGTTCTCTGTGCTTCTGCGACTGCATTGGTACCAATTATTTAATAAAATTGGTGTTTTCTTGTCTTCAATTGTTTAGTCGCATTTCTGGAAATGGGCTTTAGAGGTCGTCGAGGTGCCCGTGGAGGTTCCCGCGGTGGTGCCCGTGGAGGTTCCCGCGGTGGTGCCCGTGGAGGCGGTAGAGGACGTGGTGGATTCCGGGGACGCGGTCGTGGTAGAGGTGGTAGAGGTGGAGCTCGTGACGGTTTCACAAATGCCCGTATTGCTGATGATGACGAGTAAGTTTTCACTAGTCATGTCTCATGTGTACCTGATCTAACACTATTATTCTCGTTCGTAGTGATGTCAACAACTCCGAGTCCGAATCTGACGCCGAAATGGATAATGTCGAGTCTGAGTTTGAGGATGAGCAGCCCGCTGCCTCTTCGTATAATGCGCTTCTTCAGAGTTTGAAGCAAGATGCCCCGTCTGCTAAGAAACGGAAGCTTAACAACTCTGAGGCCCAAGAAAGCGCTGCTGTTGGAGACTTTGAGCACTCTGGTTCTTCGGGTGACGAGGAGGAAGGCTCTGGTAACGAGTCTGGTAGTGCCTCTGGTTCTGAGGATGGTGCTGAGGAACCTAAGGATATTGACTTTGTTGACGAAGAAGAGGAGGATCTTGAGAATGCTTACGCCAACGAAGTCTTTGACGATTCTGACGAAGAAGACTCCGAAGATCCCTTTGAAAGCCACTTCTGTCTCCCCGCCGAAGCCGAGACTGCCATTAAGGTCGCCCAGGTTAAGGCCGGTAACTGGGTCACCCAGCGTTCTGCAACCAAGATTTCCCGTGTCGTCGCCACCCACCTTGAGAACACCGATGCTCCCGGTACTCCCAGGCTCTCCGGCCCTGCCGTCCTCAAGCTTAAGCCTAAGCTGTTGGAAACTGCCATGGAGCAGTTCTCAGCTTTCACGCCTGTACAGTCGGAGTTTGCGCCGCACCTGTTTAACTACCGCGATCTGCTCTACTGCCAGCGGAATGTCCAGAACGCTGAGGATCTCCGTAAACTTGTCTGTCTGCATGCCCTAAACCACGTTTTCAAGACTCGCGACAGAGTCATCAAGAACAACCAGCGTCTTTCGCAAAAGAAGGAGGAAACTGAGATGGAGTGCCGTGACCAGGGTTTCACCCGTCCCAAGGTCCTCTTCATCGTTCCAACCCGTCAGGCCTGTGTGCGCATCGTCAACACTATTGTTGCCCTCTCTGAACCTGACCAACAAGAGAACCGCAAGCGCTTTGACGACGGCTACTATGACCCCAACAACAACAAGTTTGGCGACGATAAGCCAGCAGATTTCCAGCAGCTCTTCGAGGGGAATGACGACGACATGTTCCGTATTGGTGTCAAGTTTACCCGCAAAACTATCAAGTTCTTCTCTCAGTTTTACAACTCCGATATCTTGATTGCCTCGCCTCTTGGTCTTCGCATGGCTCTTGGTTCCGAAGATGACAGCAAGAAGAAGCCCGATCACGATTTCCTCTCATCCATTGAACTGGTCGTTGTTGACCAGGCTGATGCCCTGCTTATGCAGAACTGGGAACATGTTGAGCAGATCTTTGAGAACCTTAACCGCCAACCCAAGGATGCCCACGGTTGTGACTTCAGCCGTGTTCGCCCTTGGTACCTGGAGGATTGGGCCAAGTATTTCCGCCAAACCGTCATTCTTTCCGCCTTTAACACGCCAGAACTCACTGAGTTGACCCGTGTCCACTGCCACAACATTGCTGGTCGTCTCCGTGTCCAGCCCGAGTACCCCGGCGTTCTTCAGAACCTCGGTGTCAAGGTCCGGCAAACATTTGTCCGCTTTGACAGCAAGTCTGCCGACCGTGACCCCGACGTCCGCTTCGAATACTTCAAGTCAACTATTGTCCCTCTTCTCGTCAAGCGTGCCAAGGACGCCACCGGCACTCTCATTTACATCCCGTCGTACCTGGACTTTGTCCGTGTGCGCAACTTCCTCGCCAATGATGACTCTGTACAAAGTCTGACCTTTGGTACTATCAGTGAATATGCCGATGTCCCAGAAGCGTCGCGGGCCCGTTCGCACTTCTTGAACGGCCGTCACAGAGTATTACTTTACACGGAGCGTGCGCATCACTTCCGGAGATACCGGATCCGTGGTGTGCAGCGGGTGATTATGTACGCGCCACCAGATAACCCGGCTTTCTACAAGGAGATCACGGGTGACTACTTTGTTCGTAGTGAGCAAGATGGCAAGTTGGTGGCGGGCACGGCGTCGGTGAGAGTTATGTTCTCCAAGTATGATGCTTTCAAATTGGAGCGTGTGGCGGGAAGTTCACGTGTGGGCAAGATGTTGACGGATAGAGGTGATACCTTTGATTTTGTGTAGTTTTTTATATTCTTGATTTGGCGTTCTTGGTGGGTGCTATAAAACGGGCCATATGGTAATTGTTGGTTTCTGATCTTTTGGTAATTTATATTGTACAAGATGAAATTTGCTATTGTTACAGACACTTCTTTCCTCTCTCTCTCTCTCTTACAATTGCTTCGCCAAAATGTGTTCTGGTGTAAACTCCTTCTTCAAACTCTCCCCATACTTCCCTCTCAACCGATTCACCATGGTATCAAAGTCTCCCTGTCCACGCACTCTCGTCACCTTTTCCACATTCTGCTTTGTATAATCCGTCGATAAAACTCCCCTTTCCAAATCTCTCGCCACAGCCATCGCCGTCATCATGAACCGGGAATCCCGTGGGCCATCAACAAACTCAAGAATAGCAGACTCCGCCTGGTCATATGTGTCAAGGGGCTCAGTGCGAATCACACGTGTGTAGCCACCTTCGCGGGTGGCGTAGCGGGATTTAAGAGTGGAAAAGACCTTGGGCATGAGGTCATGAGGGGTCTATATGGCGAGGAAGGAGTTCTCGTTAGTCTCTAGGTACTCATCTAGATCATACACTGTCAAACTCACGTAAAGCATCGCCTTGACACTTTCCCGGCTCGTGGGAGTATCGCGCTTAGCCAGGGTAATCAACTTCTCCGCCATCCGCTGAGTCTCCTTCGCCTTGGCATAGGTAGTCTTGATATGCTCATGCCTCACCAACTGCGTCACCTGCCCTCTCAACAGCGCCTGTCTAGCCGACGACGTCCGGCTCAAATGTCTGAAACGAAACCCTCCACCAGCCATGATTCCAACTAGTCAATAAAGAACAACGAAAAAAAGAAAAAGAATCCAACAAAAACACGGAAAATTCGACGTTCGCTGCTTCCGCTCTCGTTCGCCAATTATCCATCTGCCGCCGGATACCCTGCGTAAAATGTTAATGCTATTTAGATGTCACGTGATGTAAAATCGTCGCCATGTGTCAATGTGGGGTTAACTTTTAGGACTGTGTTACCTTTTATCTTTAGGTGGTGAGGACGTCCCTGGCAGGTGTTAATTGGTTTTTGGCAAGTGTCAAAGTAGAGCCAGTGCACCGATGGCAAGTAACCAGTCGGGATGGACGGACTGAAGGCCGGCAAGTCGCTGAACCCGCTCGCTCCATATACTCCCCATTCGCAATCATTTATCCCAAGTAACCTGTGAATCTCGGACAAAATGGGTTTTAACTCCGGCTTCGTACGTCCCCACCCCCACACGCCCCCGATATTCACCAACAAACTAACCCACATATTCCAGCTCGGCGGCCTGACTTTAACCCTCGGCCTCACTTATCTCTCCCTTTCCACTCACCAAGCCAACCGGCATCACCAGGCTCTTCTTGTGCGCGCGCAAAACGCACAGTTGGCTTCGGCTGTTGAGAATGCCCCGTATGTCCCGGGGATCCCCTCGCGCATGGATATTGAGCGGGCGGCTCGCGCAAACGTGGTTGATACGAGCAAAGACCGTTGGAACCGGGAAGTTGAGGGTGTCGTGAGAGTGGTGCAGCGTCTGGATTGGGACTTGGTTAGAGAAAGAGCAGAGGAGGGTTTAGTACAGGCGTGGACAAAGTGGGTTAGTTAAGAGACGGCTTCAAACTTAGTTTGCATACAGGGTGAGAAGGAATCAATATACTTGCACAATTCATGTTACACATTCAAATACATGGTTGGACCAGGTAATGGCTCTTAATTCATGATAACAAACAATTCAATTAAAGTGGTGATTTTTCTGTAAAACCCAAATGCTCAAACGCCGGTGCTGTATAACCAAAGACAAAAGAAAATGCAACCCCAAAAAACAAAGTGATCTCATAACCCATTACTACGTCGCCGTCACCAGTCGTTTAATTGCTTCTTTAAAGCCACTCGAGAAGCTCGGGGGTGAAGTAGGTAATGACAATGGTAGCACCTGCTCTCAGAATCGACTCAGTCGACTCGAAAACCATGGCCTTGAGATCAAACACACCAGCCTTAGCACCAGCGTGGATCATGGCAAACTCGCCAGAAACCTGATAAGCAGCCACAGGCAGATCACTGGCCAGATCCTTAGCATCACGAATAATATCAAGGTACTGACCAGCAGGCTTGACCATGATGACATCGGCACCCTCGTTGATGTCACGGATGATAGCGCGGCGAGCGAGACCACGGCCACCAGAGGGGAGCTGGTAGCAGCGACGATCACCGAACGAAGGGCACGAGCCGGCAGCATCGCGGAAGGGACCGTACAGGGCACCGGCGAACTTGGCGGCGTACGACATGAGGGTGACCTGGTGGGATATGCCCTGCTCAATAAGCTTAAGCTTGATAGCCTTGATTCTTCCGTCGTTCATGTCTGATGGGGCGACGCAGTGAGCACCAGCCATGGCGTAGGCGACAGCAACATCCGAGATGCGGTGAACAGAGAGCTCATTGTTAAGCGAGCCGTCATCGCGGAGAATACCGCAGTGACCATGGGAAGTGTACTCGCAAAGGCAGACATCGGCGCAAATGTACAGCTGGGGGAAGCGCACGCGGAGAAGACGGATAGCACGGATCACGGGACCCTCCGGGTCGTCAGCAGCAGTGCCGAGGGCATCCTTGGAGCCGGGAGCCATGGGGACACCGAATAGCATCACCGAGCGGAGACCTCTCCGGACAAGAGGCTCGAGGAAAGCAACCAGACGGTTGATACCGCGGCGGGCCTGGTTGGGAAGCGAGGGAATGTCGGTCTCCTCGTCATCGTTGTCGGAAACGAAGATGGGGAAAATGAGCATGTCCTAATTATAGAGCAGTAATGGTTAGCTAACATTGCCAAGACATAAAACAACAATGGGAACAAAAAACGAACCTTGGTGAGTTGGTGTTCAGATTGCCAGCTCCGGGCCAGCGGGTGGAAGTATCCACCGTGAAGTTGGCTGGAAATATCGCCAGAGATGCTAACGGTAGTGGCCGAAGTGCTGGTATACGAAGGACGAGAAACGTTGGAGCGGGAGTCGAGAGTAGAGACGGAACCCGTGTGGTCAGTTCTGCGGCGGGGCATACCCGAGTCACGGAGGGTGAGGTCCTGGACGAGACTGGAGAATGACATTTTGAGAAAGTTATGGAATGGTGGTTATGCGATTTGTATAGATAGCGGGAAACGACGGCGTGAAATCGGTAGCGAAGGGACGGCGGCTAGGCGACTGTATAATATGGATATATAGGAAACAAAGAGCAAAAGAAACGACAAAAAAAAACAACCAACTTTTCGTAGAGACGCTGCGGGTCTTACTTATATCTTTAGAGAACAACGAAATAAAATAGACCAAAATTAACAGAAAAAGAATTTGTGAGAAATATTAATTTATTTAGCACAATTCCTGACTAACTGGCACCTCAAGACAAGCCCATGTGCGGCCTTCCCAACAGCGGGGTTTCAGCGTCTCCGTCCCCTGTAAAATCCGACTGGACCTCACTATAGCACCGAATTTGATAATTGTGCATTGGCTATTGGCCAAAATCCACCTAGACCAAGTCCGAACTAGCACCAAACTTATTCCGGTCTTTCCAACATTGAGAAAATCAAATTCTTTGCTCCTACCGTCAATCGCCTATCAACTTTTGCAGCTACTGTTTCAACCTCACCCTATTGCCAGCCACTTTAACTACGCTTTGAGTTTCAGAGGTCCCAGCGTTGCAACGTTGTCTATGCAGCCGCTAACCAAACGTCAACGCCGGGTAATCTGTCCAACTTGGTAATGTTCTCCGGTCTTGTACACGATAATCTTCGTGGCCGAGTGTTCAACAATAGACTAGACTGTCAAAATGTGGTTTTACGAAACATGCTCGCTAAAGAATGATTCTCCCGCCTTGTCCGCTTTGACAGGGGGTAAAAATGCTCCCGCACATGACGCCATTTTCAAGGGTTTTCACCTTTGATCCAGGGTTTTTTCTTTCTCCTCAAAGGATCGCCAGCTTTGATCGCTGTAGAAGCCTTGGAAGCCTTGGAAAACTTGGTTGATCCACTCGATACAACCCAAACAAGTAAACACTCAAACTCATTCTTTTCGGTCACTTCCGTATTACATTTTTGTATCAAGGTCTTCAACTGCCGCATCTAGCCAATCAGGAATGCCGAATTAGACAGGATTCACCAATTGTAATGGCGGATTTTCTCCTGCATGATATTCCAACCAACTTCCTACTTAAGCCACAGAACGCCATGGTGCGAAGTCCTGTTACGAACATTTGCATAGTCTGTGGTTCAGCTTATCGGCTCCGAACTCTTTCGTTGAGTCAGGGTTACAATCCGCTTTTAAAAGCTTTGAGGACGTATCCGGGCGGAGTTTGTGGCGGAAGAGTGCCGTTTTGTGGTTTTGGAGTGAAATGTGATACGGCAGTGTTCATTGGAGCGGAGTCGGTCCTTTGTATGTACATGACTTCCCTGAAGGACGTCTTGTACATACTCGGCTCTGATTTGTGTTCGAACATGTGTTACAAGGGTTATTTTTTATACTAACCCTATCAATGTTAACCTCCGACTTACACGGACAACCGCATTGAAGATCTGACGACCGATGACTTCAAGTTATAACATAAATTGGGAATGAGATATTTCTATATACTATTCGTGACTCCCGTCTATGAGTGTGTTTTATCCCGGTGTTGGCTGGGTCCTCTTGAAATATGAAGAGTTACCAGGCAGTTCCCTCTATCAACCAGGCATTCATGAGAGAATGTCGATGTCAAGTTGCCAGAGTTGATTTTAAATAGAACCATATCAGTTAGAAGAAAGCAAATAGCAAAGACAATTCATGGAATACTCCAAAAGACTAAAGTAACCGTTTCTATGAGATATACAGATACTCCCTCTTGACATTCTATCCTCCAGGTATCGCCAGATATGATCATCATCAGCAGCTTTCTTGCGACTCACCAATGTGTGATTTCCAGATATCCGTTCTGCTATTCGTTGATGGCAACAACTCCGGTCCGGACTGACTAATCTGTGTTGTTGTTTCTCTTGCCGTAGTCTTTGTTGTTCCCCCAGTTCTCCTCCTCTTCTCTTCTTCTTCTTCCCAACCCATCTTCGTTTCGTTTTCTTCTATTCTCTTTCATTCACCACCATTGAACTGCTTCAACAATCTTGAACGTTATACCCGGCTTGCCAATCTCTTTTTCCAACCCTTCACTCTTCCCTCCTCTTGTTCCTCATGTCTGCTGCATACTGTGAATCGTTGAACGCTGCCATTTTCCAAGACACTGTGTTCAAACTGATTTTTATGCTCATTGTACTGGCTCAAGTTTTCGGTATACCTCGGGCCCCCCGCTTTGTTCGTCCCTCACCTACTGCTAAGGAGGCTGCTCGCCCCGAAAACGACTACTACAGCTGCCGGCCCGTCTTTGACGTTGAAAAGGCGAACTGCTACGCCTGCCAGGAGAGAAAGCGTCGGGACTAAACAAAAATGACTGGCCTCAACCCCGAGCTCCGTGTCCGCGAAGACATGCTTGTCCCTTTGGCTAAGCGTCGCAGACTGAACTTCTTTGGAGGTAAGTTACCTGTTTCTCTCGAGTCGAACAACTACTAACCTATTAGACTCCTTGTTTGTGGGATCTGAGAAGAGTGTCAATGTTCTCCCTCCCTCGCGTATCTTGCTCCCTAAAGATATCAACACTGGGCTTCCCACGCCTACCCTGGAGGAGAAGAATAACGACAATGACAACCATGGGCATGTAAACAAAGCAATCGAGCTTCCTAAGAATACGGATCTTCCTCGCAAGACAACTGGTGCCGAGAAGCGTGGACGCACACGTACTCGTGGCAACTATGGAACTGTTCGGAGTCAGAGACCCCGCTTTAATCACCCCCCGACAGACAACTCTAACTCGGATGACTCCTATGTTTTGGAATGGACTGAGGCTGCGAATCGGGCTGCTGATGAGAAAAGCAAATAAATAGATACTTACAGCATAGTCTGCATATAGTTGTGTTGTAAGCTTTTAACAAAGTGTATTTGATAAGCCCTTGCTTGAGTTCTCTATAAAAATGATGTGTCCATAGCCCATTCTCCCATGATCATGGATGGCCAGTCACCGCTTAAGTCTAATTCGAAATTACCTAACATGTCATGTGGAGTTGGCATGTGTGTCTGTGGTTGTTGTTGTGCCTGCAGTGGCTGCACGGGCAACCCCCTTCCTCGTGAAGAGACACCCGAGGCAGGAGTGACAACTTGCCCGGCCACAACCGACTGAACCTCAGGTGCCGCACTTCGGCGATCATACCATACTCTCAACAGATGTAAACTCTTAACATAACGTTCCAAACTACCAAAATCCTCCGCTGTCGCCCACGAATCCTCACGACCAACTCCAGCAAACCGGGCTTCACGTTGTAACCGAGCCTGGTCAGCTCGTCTCAAAATCTGCAATAGTGAGTCCATAATGCTACCAAAATCTAGCTGTAGCCTCGCCATAGTTAAGTCCCAGCCTGCCACCTCGAGTAATAGGATCCGCACGGCAACACAGGCGGCTAGGGATACTTGTTCTAGGGTTGCTAGTGTTGCGTATGTTTGGAAACCACCTGTGGCTGCGTGTGGTTCAATGAGGATGAAGGCCTTGAAGAATTGCTTAAGGGCTTCAAGGCCGTTGTTGAGGGCCTCGATGTAGTAGATGTGTTGCTGGGCACGTTGGGATGCGTCGGTTATGAAAGTGGCGGGTTCATAAAGACGGACGAGGGCATAGGTGTAGTGGAGACGGAAATGGCTGTAATCTGGATGATCTGGGGCAACACCTTGAGCAATCTTGTCTAACTGGGCACGAAGGGGACGGGCACACCGTTCAATGATAGCGGCGTAGGTAGATTTCCGGTCGCGTGAATAGGGGATGCCGAAAATGGCAGTAGCTTGGTTCGTCACCTCCGCAATACTAGCGATCTTCTCAACCATGAAGTCACTACGTAGTTCTGACGTGAGAAGTCGTGTAGCTGCGTGGGCGTCAAGGGGGTTACCGTTTAGTAACGGTGGATAACTCCCCCGACACGAGGAGATTTCTGAGAGGTAGAAAAGACCGAGATAGGCACGTTGTTGGGCCATGGTGAGTTTGGAAGTGGTTTGGGCGAGCATTGCCTGGCGGGGATCTTCGGGCCCGCGGCTGGTGGTGTGGAGATTCATGGATACACGGGGCATAACGATAGCGAGGGATCGCGCGTGGGCTACAGCAAGGTGCATGATTTGGTGGGTTTGGGCAGAGGCAAGACGTATAGGACCCCATGCAATTAGGATGAGTAAACCCTGGAGAACATCAAGAGTGACGGAGGACTCAACGAGGGTTCGCATGCCGAGATATGTCATGAGCTCACGACGAATCGACTTGAGCATTGTTGGGGTGAAAGGTACTGTGACGAAGACTATAGCACGGACAAGAAACGGCTGGTCAAGGTACAGCCGCTCAATAGGCTTCTGTGGCACCACGACAAAAGGGAAGGCAGGCGTATACCGAGTCTTGAACTCCATGATAGCCAAGTTCACCTGATCCCAATTCAAGCCAAACGGAGCCACTGGTGGTCCTGTTGGTGAAGTAGCAGAAGCTGCAGCCATGGTAGCAGGGATAGTAGGTGGAGTGGCAGGAGGAACATTTTGAGTTGCCGAGACGTGAGGGATTCCTGATTGGACGTGAGTAGATGAGTCTGGTGGTGGGTCACTTGCGGTGGCGGTTACGGCAGACTCGGGAGTACTTATTGCCGAGTGACGGCCAGGATCCTCGGCTGATGCAAGACGAGTGGTGAGATTGTCGATGATCTGTTCCAGAGAGGCAACGCGGCTAATTTGACCATGTTAGACGCGGCGGATGATAGTTCCTACTGCGGAGATACATACCTAGCTAGTGGCTTTAATTGCCGCGGTCTACGGATACTTTTTGTAGTTTTGGCCTGGCACTCAATATTGAGATGTTGGCAACTAAGATATATGAAGCCAGTTAGTAAGTTATTAACAGGCGTGATAGGAATAAAAAGGCTCACCGGTCACACAGATGGCGGTTTTGATTTTCCGGTTTAAAGTTGCATTTCGCCTTGGCCTTAGTACACGGCACACAAGCTCGTAGTCTCCGTGGGGGACTTTCGGCCCGACCTCGTTGTTTTCCGGGGGACATGATATTTCCCTATCTCAACTACTCAAAACTCAAAACCCACACAAGTATCACACTTGTAAAAAAAGAACGAACAAAAAAAAACAAATTGCCTGCCGGAACCAGCCCAGTCTGTACCCAGACAACCCGTCAACACCAGATAATCTTGCCCACCCTCACTTTCACTTTCTCTCCTCAAAACTTCCCAACAATTCACTTGCTGCAAGTCAATCCTGTTGAACCAACAAGTCACAGACGTGACCTGGTTTGAGATATATAAGACGAACCCTTATTCTCAGGGTTTCTGCGTAACCAAAGGATGATGGATGGATTGGAATTTGGGGAAGGGGAGTACGGACGGAACTTTGGGGTCAAGAAAATGCCGGAATGGGCCACACGGGTTACCAAGCTGCGGGATATAACAGGGAACGGAATAGCTATGTTTGCAGCGAAGGGGAGAAGATAAAAAAAAACGACGATAGTGGGGTGATTCGATTGAAACGGAAAAGTATGAGTGGTGTAACGTGAGTGAGCTCAAGGTGAAAAAAACGATCACGGGATAAGCCACCTTGGAAAAAGGAAGGCTCGACCAATGAAAGAAACCCAGACGGGAAGGAATAGATGAGGATCGTGAAGGACGTATAGATATTCTTGATGGAAAATAAGCGCGAGGAGGGAATGAATCAAAAGAATCACAAACACGACCATGTAATTCGCGATGCACAACAAAAAAAAAACAAAAAAGAAGAATATGGAAATTGTCGAGCGGGTTAATGTTAGTCCGGTTACGCCGTGGGTTCTATTACACTAGCGCGCGTATATCTTGGCATAAGGGTTTCCACCAATCTTGTTAGTGATTGAGAACCCTAATCCCGTGACCTTGCTTAACCCGGTTCTTGGCGAATCCCCAACACTTGCAGTAATAATGCTGCTGCTTTTTTCCTTGCTTGCATGAAGTCACAGCCTTCGGATATTCTGACCACCGAATTAAAATTGTCTGTATGTGTAATTTGTAAGCTTGCGGCAAAGCTTTTTTGATATCGGTATGTTGTTTTCATGGAGCAATTTCCGTTCCTGGACAGCTCCGATGGTCACATAAATCACGGGCCCCACCCATCCGATTGTCCATTGTTAAAGCTTACCTCGGCCAGTTGATGGCAAGGCTTAGGTTAGTTAATATCGTAATTCATATGAGAAATGCAGGTTGTTCTTTTTACAATGCTTTATATTTGATATCTGAACATTCAGCCAAACAAGAGACTCGGTGAACCCTTGGATCTCAAACAACTTAATGACATGGCAGCATCTATAACCAACAAGTTAACTAACGCCCGTAGTCTCCGTTACTGCCATGGTATCAAGCTGCCTTGGTTGTCGACATCAAATCGATAAAGCCGAGGAAACGAAGCGAAAAAGAAAACAAAAAAACGACATTAAAGTGTACGTTGAAATTCAACATGAAAGAAATCCAAAGTGACGCCGGGTTCCGTCCCTCCCAAGGCCAAAACATTTAGGCCATCGTTATATGTTTTATGTTTATTTTGTTTGGGGTATGTCTTCTTTGTCAAGCCATCAAGCACGCATAGGTACCAAAAGAAACAAACGGGACGCCATTTACGGCTTGCCAGCGAGCTTCTTCTCCTTGCGGGCCTTGAGGCAGCGGGAGATCATCAGACCAACGATGCCAAGACCGACACTATAGGTTGAGTTAGTAACACGGACAACAGGGTTGTAAGTATCGATAGAGAGATCGAAAGCAACATACATGAAGACGATGCAGAACACCAGACTGTTGGAAAGAATTTGTTAGTTATTTTGATGCTTTTAATTGATGGGTTGATGAAAAGTGACTTACATGACACCAGGCTCACGGTGAGCCCAGTTCTTCTTGCGCTTGGCAAGGTGGGAGATGGCGTCGCGGACGGCGAGTTGGTTAATGGCGGCCATTGTGAAGCTTGGAGAATTGTTTGCAAACTGTATGTAAACGTGATGTGTTAGATGATGTACGAAACTAGGTGGGGCCGCAAATTATCGGTATAGGTCTTTATATCCACTACCCCGCTCATCCCCGCGTTTACGGTCAGCTGCCAGAGGAGTGTCCGAAGGTGCACCCGACTCCAGTACCCCACACAAGCAAATGAGCATTAGCGGTTTTCGGATCGTCTGAGACATGAGCTACAAGACCCGATCCATGCCTATGTAGTATAAGTCCCGCGTCCATTACACACTTCTTCCTGGTGGGAAGGATCGAGCCTTTTCGCATCTTGGCGACGAACTATGGGGGAAATGGATGAAAAGAAGGTAACAGCCAGGTCCATAAACATCCGTTATTGCACTCCGCAATTTGTCAAAGCGCTGCATGTTCATCGCCAGATGGCTAGGCCTTGGAATAGTGAGCACATATGCAGTAATCAGGTGATTATTCCGCAATCGGCTGTTAAGACTCCAAAGAGGACTTCCTTCAAATTATCCATTTTCTTGGGTGGTCTTTTTGTTCGATCTCGAGTAACGAAAGAGAAACAGTCGTGTTGTCTGACGTCATACGCTTATTTGCTAGGTGTACGCTTTGTTTCTTGTTTCCCATGCTATCCTTGGATAAACGAGTCCTGGGAGACAAGGAAACAAAGTTTATGCATCGCCAAGACTGTCATTAAGCAAGGGCATGGGCGGATAGCTCTGTGGCGGAAACAGGTGGGGAACAGGAGCAACGACAACGACGAACTACCAAGAGCCGAACGATCAAAAAGGAAGAAAAGACTGTAACAGATGTACTTACACGTTTTGAATAATACAGATAACGGTGATGATCAGCAGACAAGATCAAGAAGCACAGTGGACGGAAGACACAAAGATGTAAAGAAGTAACAAAACAAAAGAAGAAAGGAAAAAAAAAAAGAGTTTTGGTACAAGGGCGAGTCGACGGAGACGGACTATATGTATCTTTTTATGGCGGTGGATGAATGCCTCTGGTCTAGGGCGTTTAGACAAAGATATGGGGGGGCACTCTGAGCGGATATGGGATTATACTGGAATAGGCGGGCTTCGGGGATAAGAAGGGAGCAGGACTTCCTGGACAGTGGGAATAACGGAGGAACAAAAACTGCATTGGGTAGTGTGATATGTATACATAGGTGTATTTAAGGGCGAGTCAGTTCGATGAGTTAGATTTCTTGGCAACAGAGAAGTAGTAGTATTCTTGACAGCCTATTGTGGATGATATACTTCACTTATACGTTATGAATCTCACCATCTTTATCTTCATCTTCTGACTTCGAAACTATAATCATACCCATTTTCAGTTGTCTCACATAATGTAGCCATCCACGCCATTACATGTTGTGTCATTCCCAACTTCCAACTCGGCTCCGTGCTCCAACCTCCTTCATTTCAGCCCACCGCCAAAATACATGTGTTCGTTCTTTTGACTCCGTCCAAGCAGAAGGAAAGTAAAAGAAACAAAACCATGCAATCCTAGCAAGCAAGTAAAACAACCAACTATGTAACCACTCCGTCGCTGGTGCCCGACAAAGCCCGTTCGTCTACCAAAAGTGGATATGACAGGGTTCAAGAGCCGCTGTTTTAGGAGCATATGGCGGGGCGGAAACAAACTTGGTGATGGGCAGGGCTGGGCTGCTCCTCGCTATAAGCCATGTCAAGTTAGAAGTCTATTACTTATCCCGGGGATGATATTCTCTACGTACATATGTACAGCAGAAGCCCGACCCGAATGCCGAGTCTCCCGTCTCACCGGGTCCGAGAAATAGCCTTGTTTTCTCCTACAGTACAGCATAGACAACGTCCACCATATCATTCCCGCCTCCATATAGACATAAAACCTAAAAGCTCTACATGGTAATTCCCGTCTCTAAATACTCCCTTCTCCTGTCCTTGTGCAGAGAAATTGGAGAAATATAACTTCCTTCTCTACTGCAATGCAATCCCTCGAGCCCTCGCTTTCTTCACTATTCCTGAGGCCATCAGGAACTTGTCTATCGGCAACGCATCAAAGTGTCGCCGACAAAGGCCCCGTTGCCTGTCCCTCCAATCAGGTAAATATTTCTATAGCTATCATAATAGTGACCGCAAAAAGTCCTTGCGTATACTCGCAGATCGAATAACCCACACTCTACCAACCACACTTTTTTTTCATCATCATCGTCTCTTCATAATAATCTCACTCACTCGCTCATCATTTCTGCGTCTTGTCCGTCATGTGTTATACCCGTCCGGATCGACCTAAAAACCCCACAAATGACATCACAATAAAGGGTCCGTGTTATTGAAATAGGGTTAAAGAAACCACTAGCATTCCTGCTGATTGTGCCCAGATATGCATACCATACCAATGCGGCAAGCGTGCACGCCAATGGTTGCGATGCCACTAACACTGGATGAAAATTGACGAGAATTCACGACGATTCATATCTAAAAATGCCAAAGAAGAAGGCAAAGACGTGTATACTTCTATGTAAAATGTATCCAATAAGGAAGCTCGACGCTCTTGCCAATAGATGCCGGGAGATTTCACACCTACCTCATTGTCAAAGCTTGACTTTCCACTTCGTGTGTTCTTTTCCCCGCTTTTGACGGTTCACCGTACCACTCTTCTTTTCTTCTCCTAGCATTCATGCATCGTGAACAGAACAATTTGAATCGGCATTCATCATCGTTCGTTCTCCACTTCATTGTTTTTCTTTTCTTGCGCGCCCGAGTTCTCCTGTGCGCAAGTTCAATCTATTTCCTGATAAAACTCCCAAAGTACAATCATCACAGTCAAATTCCGGTTCAACCCACAAAACGACGCTCCATAGGAATCCTTCCCGTCTTCATCTTCGCCCACTCGCAATATGCCGCACATATATCCAAACGGCCTTAGCCGGCCTAGAATGTTGTCGCCTCTTGTACAAAATACCCTTCAATCGCTGTTACATCATCCGCTGTCAGAGTTATCTGGCGCGCTTGGTGATCTTGGTACCTTATTACCATTGATGACAGCGCTAGCCGCTCAAGGCTCCATCTCCCTAACGCCTACTCTTTTCTGGACGGGTATTTACAACATATATTCTGGTCTATTCTTCGGCGTGCCCCTTCCCGTACAGCCCATGAAGGCTCTCGCCGCATCTGCACTCTCTGGAAAAGGCGACAGCTCACCCGCTGGTCTTAGTTTTGCCGGATTGGTCGTTGGTAGTATCTGCGCGTTCCTCGCGGCTACTGGTCTATTACAAAGAGTGGCGCGTGGAACTCCGGTACCTATTGTAAAAGGCGTGCAATTCTCAGCTGGTATCTCGTTGATGTCAAGTGCCGCTGGTAAAATGTTGGCTGACCTGGAATGGACTGGTTCATTGGTTGATAGTCGTGGCGTTGCACTCTTATTATTTGCTATCCACCTATTGACCAGCCGATCCTCGAGATTCCCGTTTGCATTGGTGATTTTTACTTTCGGCACTTTAGTAGCTCTAAGCAGACTCCTGGCAGTCCCATCACCCAACTGGCCGTCGTTACACATTCATGTTAACCTCCCCCGTTTCTCTATACCTGCGCTCTCTATGGCCATATCTCAAACTCCACTTACCCTCCTTAACTCTATCATTGCTGTAACCTCGCTGTCTGCGGACCTTCTCCCCGAATTAGCTGCCCCACAACCTACCACCCTCGCATACAGTATCTTTGGTATGAATCTCATATCCTCATTCTTCTCCGCCATGCCCGTCTGTCACGGTTCTGGTGGTCTAGCCGCCCAATATCGCTTTGGTTCCCGATCCGGTGGTAGTGCCGTCCTATTGGGTATCGCCAAGGTATTTCTAGCAGTAACATTCGGCAGCAGTCTTCTCCCTCTCCTCAGCACTTTCCCCAAATCCATCTTAGGAATAACAGTCCTTTCAGCCGGTTTGGAACTCAGCCGCGTCGTTGCATCCCTCAATAAAGGCGCCTCAGACCTCCTCGAGGAAGTTGGCAGTCGCATGTTGTCACGCAACGTTAGTAAGTTGGAGAGACAGCAGCGCTGGGATCTTATGATGGTTACTGCGGGAGTGGGTGT
Organism: Huntiella moniliformis; assembly: GCA_000712465.1. Taxonomy (NCBI): domain Eukaryota; kingdom Fungi; phylum Ascomycota; class Sordariomycetes; order Microascales; family Ceratocystidaceae; genus Huntiella; species Huntiella moniliformis. The sequence goes on from JMSH01000051.1 coordinate 122,844, forward strand.
CGCCTTTAAAAGTGACGCCGTCGGTGTTCTCTGTGGCTGTCTCCTTTGGGGTTGGCAAACTGTTGGACCGAGACTCCAGGACTGGTGGGGTGATATGGTTGGCGCACAAGAGAATTCGGGAGATGGCTGGAATCAGGGCGAGCGTCGGTTGTTGTTGGGTTAGGGTTGTGACGTCATTATGGGAGCTTGAATTTTAGAAGCTCTGGTTTATGGACTTTTTCGGTGGGGAAAGTATGAATAACGGCCTTATCATGATTGTAGTTTTGTCTTTAATATTCTTTAATTTCCCTTTGTATCACCACACGGTGAGTCTTGAGCACACAATTGTCCATACGTAAACCCTCCTGAAAACCCAACTACAAAAGTGAATACACCATGTCGGTCCGTGTTCGGAATAGTTCCCACAGCCGGACATACTCACCACCCAGTTATCCCCGGAGCTCCCACCCAGGAGCCGGAGAAAAAACAAAGACGAAACCCGAGCATACGTAGAATAAAAGAGAAAAGTGAGAGAAAAAAGTGCTCCAATATATTTTATGTACATTTGTACAAACTAAAAGATTTCACATTCATACATATAATCACCACTTCCAAAACGCCATGCCATATATCAAAAAAGCAACAAAAAAAGCAATTCCCAAAATCCCAAAAAGTCCCCCCCTATGTACGTACGTACGTACATACCACTCACTCCTCCCCGCTAACTGCGTCATCAGACACTGCGCTGTCCCTAGACAACGCCCGTCCCAACTCGAACCCTAGCAGTCCTGCCGCCATAACTCCACGGCCGCCCTCCTCCACCGATACATTAGCCCTAGCCTTCTCCTGACTCTCGACAAAGCGCGACCAATGCTCGGGATCTAACTCGTACAGTTTCTGTGCAATGAGGGCTCTCTCTTCCTTGAAGGTTTGCACGACACCCTTCTCGCGAACCTTGGCATCTACGTCGGCGTCTTCAATGTCCGCTACCATTTGGTGAAGAAGACGGACATGCTCAGTGTCACTACCGATTTCGTCGAGCGAGGTGAGGAACATATCGTACATCTCCTTGCGCATCATGCCGAAGCGGAATTGGTGGCCGGTGCGGTGGGCGCGACCTTCTTGGGCGGCCTGTGCTTTACTTTCATGGAAAATCATTGATGAAGTGCGTGAAAGAGTGCCGGGTATATGCACCGCCATGTCGTCTTCACCGTCACTTGGAACCCCGTCGGCTGGTTCAAGAGTAGGGGAGGCAGGTAGACCCACTTCAGACGGTTCAACCTCGCGGGGTCTAGTAACAGCAACGTCAATTGGAGTCGCCTTGGCAGGACGAGTCTCAGGGAACTCGGTTTCGAAACGTTCGATGATGCCGTTGAGCGTATCGTTAAGGAAACGTAAGCGACGAACATCCTCCGAGTGACTGTTCTCTGCACGCTCAAGCGCTGGCTTCAGACGAGCAAGAATCTTGCGAGCTGAAGACAGAAGATGCTTAGTGACATCACGTGCTCTAGCGGCGTTCGTCTTGGTCTCATCTGACATGTCAGATACGGAACCGGAGGCGTTGTCAGCCACTTCCGAATCTTGGATGTGACTATTGAGACAAGCTTGGAGAGCTTTAACCACGCCGGTTCCGCCAATAACATAATCGTCATCTGGCGCCTCAGAGTGATCCCCTGATTCACTATGGTCATCATGTTCATGGTGACCAACCAAGTGGGCCAGGACCTCAGGGTTCGGAATGTTCTTCACATCAGACGCCATCTCGTCGCCATCTGACATAGGCACATGTGCCAAATTCCGCAAGCAGTATGCTACAACTTGTTGGGCCAGTGCCTTGACAATATCACTACTGTTCTCTGTTGGAATATCGATATCGATACACACCAGAGACTTGGAAATACGAGCGGCGGCCAACAGTGCTGCATACATGCCACAGGCTTCTTCCTGGGCCGACTCAGTACGGGCGTCAGCGAGGGCCTGTAGGTCAGGGTTGTTAAGAACAGAGATGTGTGCTAGAGTTCGAACTTCGGGAATGATCTCCGCAATCATGATGGCCTCATCCGGCTTCATGGAGACATTCGACAAATGGATGCGGCGCAATGTATTAAACTGCGGAAGATATCTAGACAATGAGGTTAGCTAAGCTGCGGACATGGTTGTGCAGAAACCTATATACATACCTGCGGATGATATTCGAAGCCGATCCATCCTGCGCAAACAGCTCCGTATTTGATGATAAATCAAGGAAACGCAGCTCTTTAAGCTGAGCCAAGGCAGGGAATACTACGCTCAGCGATTTTGGTTCCAAGTGGCAGTTTGCCAAACTCAGCGCTGCAAGTCCACTCTCAGGATTCAAAACCGACATAATATCATCAATATGGTCCTTAAGGTCGTTACTTCCTAAATCCAATCCTTCACAAACTGGCGAAGCCAACCAACGCTTAACATGCGGTATATGCATCGCATTCATCTTCATGTTGGCTAGACTCAGGCGCTTAATACCGCAGTGTAATGCGCCATCAACCAAGAGGCCCAACTGCTCGGGTGCCATGTATGTTGCGCCGACATTCAGGAGCTCGAGAGTTCCACCCGCCAACCGCTTCGTTATGGAACGCTGAAGTAGACTTGCAGCGTCATTCTTTGCAAGTACCCGAGGCAAATCGTCCCCAGCGGGCCCCGGTTCATAGATCGGCTTCGGAAAATCCAAGTGAGACACATCTAGCTGCCGTAATGATCGACACATATTGACGAATAAAGCCAAGTGTTTCCAACCTTCAAGACCAAACTTGTTGTAGCTGAGATGCAGAGTCTCTACAAAACCCCCACGGGCTGGTTCCACGGTAGGTTGTTGTTTCGGTTGGTTTCGCCGTCTACGAGTGTTCCGAAGCCGGGTAGCCAGAAGACCGGCTAAAACCACTCGCAATGAGACGTCATCTAAACCCGAGTTTTCAAAGTTCACCTCCTTAACTGGCACCACGGCAAAATAGTCACCCAGAGTCACGAAATCTGGCCCCTGCAAGTGGAAGTTGGTGAAGTCCAGTTTCTCTACAGCACCAGTCGTCACGTCCAAATTCGCGGGGTTCAACAACTGTTCAGTAATGCGCTTCAGAATTGGCGTCTCACGCAGCTGGCAGCACCTCCGGTAAATGCGCACTGGGTTCGTGGTGGGGTTTGGTGTCCGTGAAGGCGATGTTGGAAGACCCTGAGAGGGGGTAGGCGACATCACACCTGGCGATAAGAATCCTGCTGGGCTGGTCGCAGCAGTTGAGGGGGACAATGGCGAAAGGGCTCCAATATCTTGGTCTTCTATATCGAGATGAAGTTCCATGGGAATTTGTCCGTTGTTTTCTGCCAAAAGGCGCCGGCGCTCTCTACGAGCCTCGCGCTCTTCGGGTGTGCGTTTTGGTTTCGGTTTCCCGTTTGCATCAAGTTTGATGTCTGTGGCGTTACCAGTTCCGTTTCCGTTCTGTTGAGGCGCGGTAGAGGCAGGCTCGGTAACAGCAGTGGTGGTAGCAGCAGCGGCGGGAATAATTGCAGGCTTCTCGTTTGGTGGCTCATTAATACGAGGCGTTCCATTCGCAGGACTCTCAAGCACAGTGGCGAGCTTGGTCGGACCCTTGTCGCCACCTTCGGCAACCGCCGCAGCGGCCTTGGCCTTCTTAAAAGCCTCCCCCTCGGCCTTATCCGAAAGACTCTGTTTCGACGAATTGACAGCCGGTGCCAACACCTTGTCTCCTGCCCCATTAGACTCCGATTCCTTGTACTTTGGCATGGGCGCAATTTCAACATCTACAAGAAAAGCCACCCGGCGCAACTTGGTAGGTTGCAGTTCAGCAATGGCACAGCGCTCGCGGTTGGGGTCAACATTGAGTACCCTGCGCTCTACTATGCCATTGTTTACGCCGTTACTCTTGATGTTTGCAAAGGGACCGGACTGTGATAAACGGCGGAATACACCACGGATGCCTCCTGACTGTGGAGACTTTACTGGAGCAGGTACATATGGTGCTTCTCCCTCCGGTTTAGTTGCTGCAGGCAAGATCCCAACGCCCTTGTTGGCGGCCTTGATTTGTATGGGTGCGACAGTAGAATTGGTGCTGGCTGTGTTGTTGGAAGCACCTTCCTTGCTACTGAATTTACTAGAAATGCTAGTGAGCCAGGATGATGAACGGGTAACACTTGATCGTCGAGAATTGGTGCGGGAGATTGTGGGTGAGGGTGCTGCAGATCCGTTAACAGTCCCGGCGGCAGATGCAGGAGCAGCGGGTTGTGAACTAGGCACGGCCATTGGTGGAGAATTCGATCTTTGCGGGGTGACTGTCTTTGGGGTAGGTGGGGCCGTAGAATCGTTTGGTGCAATAGAGACAGGTTTTGTTGAATCGATGGTCGGGATCACGGAGTTTAAATCGGACATAGATGCGACGGGCGTTATTGTGGAAGCTGTAGGGGCTGTCGCAACTTGAGGGGCAACGAGAGTTGAAGGTGCAGCAGTATCGGCGCTGGGTAATATAGCACCGGGAGGCGGAGGCTTAACCGGGACTCCACTATCTACAAGAGTTCAAAAGCAAAGTCAGTAACAGAAAGCGTTGGTACAACAAGGCGCACACATAAGATTTGATCGAGCCATGTCGTCAGACAACCCCACACCAAGGGTTCCAATCAGGGTACTTTGTCGCATTGCAACCAAGACTCTCGAAAAAGGAACATGCTCCCACTGTAGCCAAAACACTTGTGGCGGCTAAGTTGACAAAGGTTTCTGTGCCCCGGATCGCAATGGATCATGCATGTCGCAGCAACGTCTTGGCATACACAGGTTGATAGACAGAATTGGTAGCAGTATGGCGTGGTAGCTGTCAGACGACTTGCATGTTCAACAAGGAATGGAAACGCCGACTGCAACCCTAGACGTAGATTGAAGGGTACAAGATGGAGTTGGGATGACGCTGGTGCGTGTAATTTTGGCTGGGTGTGGCAAGCTAATGAGCAAAATCAAATGCGCATATGGAAGCTCACCTTTAGAGGTTCCCTTGGCCATCCAATTGACCTCATGGGCCTCTGACGTAGTGTCCATGGCGGTTCTGTGGCGTCCAGTCAACCAAGCGAAATATATAAACTGAGCAGAAGAACAGCGCAAGTTCCTTGTGGCGCAACAAGAAGGTATGAGGTGTGGTTGCGATGGATGAGTGTGGTGGGACAGAGATCAATCGTTAAGACAATGCAAACAGCAATAGAAGTATGCGCAATGGGGGTTCAATAGACAGGTCGGGTCGTAGTAAGATGTTGGTTTTGGGAGGCGGAAAGAAGTCGTAGATTATAGATGCATGTGTGGTGGTGATGATCGTCTAGAAGTGTATTTTTTAGGTCGGGTAGAAAAGGTTAAGAATGAGGCGAACAAGGCGGTGGGATGTATACACATGTGCGTATGTATATGCGAATGGAATAATGCAGAAATGAAGAGGCGCAACGACGTGCGCAACAAGGCTGTCTGACCGGGTGGTTTGCCCTTGGCTCGATGTCTCGAAGGGTGAATGCGGGGGTACTTGAAGCTTGGATCCAGCTGGCGTGAGTGGAGGATACTTGATGATGCTTCCCCAATAAGAAAGACGTCGCTGACGCCAAGATGGAGGGACAGTCTTTGAGCAACCGACAACTAAAGGGAAATTGTCAGATATCAAAGACACCCGTGTTCTGTGGTACAAAGATGGTCGTAATTAATACAAAAGCCACTGGACAAAAATAATTCAGTAGAAAAAAGCAGGCACGCTTTCTCCAAAAATGAGCTTGGGAGTAGCCACCAATGTATGGATTTATCGATTAGAAGCTTGCTTATGTAACAAGCGACCAGATAGGAATAAAGCCCTAGACCTTCTATAGACAGAAATCTCAAACCAGCGAAAAAAAATAAGAAACATCAATCGTCATCACCCATCCCCCTCCTTCTTAAACATGTCTACCACACAAATCTGTAGTAGGAACAAGATCTCGATTCCCATCCTATCCGCACTAAAAACGGCACCAAAAAAAAATGATGGAGTGACGAGAAAAAAACACCGCCTTAGTCTTCTTGGCTCTCCAAATCCACCATGTTAACCTCCAGTTTGACCAACAGTAAGACGAGAACAAGGTCCCCAAGGGGGGTAGATAGTAGCCGAAAGGGGAAACAATTGCTTGTGCTCTCTCCGCGCATGGTTACGCCTTGTTCTTTGGGAAGACCGTCTTTTGTGAGTGGGGCTGTCAACATGAGCGTGTCTACGGGGAAGGGCCCCCTTCAACCTCTATCCGCTACTGCAGGTTGAGCCGCTGATAGATGGACCAATCACTATAGCACATCGAGAAGCCCATGTCAAGTCCGCCGACTCCCTTGTTTGTCTCCAAAACCCGTCTTTTCCACATAACCAATAACCACCCGCTTAATTGCCGATGACCACGTCCGTCAACCCCTCTTCACAGCTTCAATATACCCGATTTTCCCCACTGAAGTCTGCACTCTTCGCCATCACAACTACCACGTCCGCCCCCCTTTGGTCTCTCGTTCAGTACCAACTGCGTCCGCTTGTTTTCCCTTTTGGGTGCATTCGGACAGCCATAAGTGGGGAATCATCTTCCTGCTTCCTATCCTCCGGAAAACCCAAATGGCACTTGGGTAACCCCGTTAGCTTAGTACTCTCTCTACTAAACCAACCTGGAGCAACCTCCGAAGTTCCGACTAACCCGTCGCATCCGATTCCGGGATTTCTGACCTTATCATATTCGTACCACTGACTGCATGTCGTCGTTTAAGTCGTCGTTTAAGCCTCAACTTTGTCGTCTCCAACTCCCTTATTCCCCTACTACATTATGTTTGCTGACGGTACATGCGAACCTAAACCCTGCCGCTACCTCCGCGGCCTGCATCGCCAAACTGTATCCACTTCGACATGCATGACTCTCAACCAACGTCCAAGTGCTTCATCCTTCGTTTTCGCTTCCAAACTTTACATTTTGTTTCCATTCCCGTAAAACTCCTGGTATCCTCTCGACTTCTCTCAATTTCTTTGTATTAAGGAATGGCCAATTATAACCCTGTGTGCAAACCCTACTGTTGACCAAAGTATTACCTTACAAATCCGGTTTTTAATGTGTAAAATCTTTGTCACACAGGTAGTTTCTCGCTTTACACAATGCACACAAATGGAATCAATTACCGTTTGTCGGAACAAAGAGTAGTATAGGTGTACAAACTCGCGAAAACATGCCAAATTATATACATGGTGGCAAATCCATATGCAAATGTTTAACTCTGTCCGCCCAACGACGTCATGCCCCCACACATAAATCACTCGACACTCTAAATCGCCACCACATGATCGATATCTTGTTGGTAAGTTTGGCAACTTGTGCCTCTATTGAAATAAAAAATAAGAGTGAAAAACCAAAGAAAAAAACTCCACCCAGCCAGAGCGTTAAAAACCTCGCCCATGTATCCCCAAAATGAGAACCACCACAAAAAACATCATGCAAGAAACGAACAAAAGCAGACCAGAGAAGCCTTCCATGTTTTGTCATTAAAATTGAAAGTCATTCTTTTTGTTTTTTTTATTGTCTGGCCCAGAAGGCAACCTCCACCCCAAAAATACATCTTCCAACTAAACCCTCCAACACAACGCATTTCGCAGCCACGTCCGAAAGATTCTCAGAAGATTGCAAAATGGCATAGAAGCCGCCCCCCAAAATCACAAACAACCCGCTTAACCGCGGAGCTCGGCAATGCGAGCAGCGACGCGAGCGCGGCGCTCCTCCAGAGTCAGCTTCTTGACCTTGTAGGACTTGGAGATCTTGGTCCACTCCTCCTTAGTCTTCTTGGGAGCCTCGGACTCGTACTTCTTGAAGGGGTCCTCACGGATGGCAGCGTGGGCCTCAGTCCACATGTCCTCGACACCGTCGGCCTCAATATCGTCCTCGACGTACTTGCCGAACTGCGAGCTGTAACGCTCCTCATCATCATCGGCGAGAGTCTCCATGTACTCAGCGACGTGGACACCGTAGATGTAGTTGCGGAGAAGCTCAGCATCAAGCTCCTTGGACTCCTGGTCGTAACCGGGGAAACGCTTCTCGGAGTGGGGGATCAGAAGACCACCGTCCGAAGCACCCTTCATGGCACCGAAGACACGGGCACCAGTGGAAGTGCGGGTAAGACCGACATCAAGGAAGGCCTTGAAGGGGCGGCGCTCACCATCATCGGTCTCAGCGGCCTCGGTGAGAGAGAACTCACCGGTAGCCTCTTCGACACCGGGGAACTGCTCGTCAAGAGACAGCTTCTTCAGGACACGACGGGCGACCAGAAGACCAGTGGCGTAAGCGGCGGCCCAGTTGGTAAGACCGTGCTCGATGCCGTAAGCGCGGAGCTCGTGGGAGTAGGCAGCGGCGAAGACCTTGTCACCGGTGATCTCGGAGGTGACGATCTGGCAGATGATGTCGCGGTTGGTGAAGCGGACGACCAGACGGTACTTGGGGGCACCGTACTTGTTCTTGGCCTGGGTGATCAGGCGCTTGCGAGCGTAGTAGTCGGTCTTGCCCTCTCTTCTACGCTTGTACTTAGTCTGGTAGCGACTGTAGGATAGTTGTTAGTACTTGGACGATTGATGATAAACAGATGTGGATATCGATGACTTACCTGTAGTACGCGCTGCTCTTAACAAGCTTGTTGAAAGGCTATTCGATAGAAAATAGAGTCAGCAATTTGCGCTTCAGACTTTCAAAGTATTCCGAAGCATCTTGCAGGGACTCTGATGAGACTTTGACATTTCTGCCGTATGCTCAACATTAAGGCCAAACTACAAGTCTCATTGAACACACCCATTCCCCCGCGGCCATTTCGGGCCAACTCGAGGTACTTGCAGGAGGAGGTTCGGTGACGACTTGAGTGAAGATGGTGCATCACGATATAGATCATGTGTAATGTGCAAAAGCGCTTCTGGGCGCGGGGTCGATGGTCTGGGCAAACATATTGAAGTGGTGATGTGTTGGAATACAACAAGAATCTCAATTTCAATATTTGTCCAAAGCCGTCAACTCCTGCCTTTTCGCTATATCAACTTACCATCTTGACGGTTTTGATGGGTACCTGAACTTGATGTTGGATTACAAGGGGAAGAAATTCGCAAGATCAAACAGGAATGTTTTCGACTACATGAGAATATTGTTCCGTTGTGCGCCCCAGACCCCTGTCTGTATTTTGAATATTTTGAAGGATTTGTGTGGAGACGCAGAAATTTTGCCCTAGTGAAGCCGGAAGCACTGGACAAGTTCTTGGGTTGGCGGCCGTAAAGGTGGGTCTGTTAGTCGAGTCACGTGTAAAGATGGCGCTATCGATATATTTGATGATAAGAGATAAGAAATGTGTAGTTAAGTGTACACACACAGTAATTATGCTGTTTACTAGCACTCTTCACATGTAGGAGACAAGAATTGGGAGGTATTAGTGTAGCCGTAGCCACCCATCCAATGGCATATTTGACGGCCAAGTTAACCGTGCCGGCCATTTCCAAGCTTAAGACCTTTCAAGCGTATGTGAGGGATACAATAATCTTCTCAACACAGGACCATAAGTATACACACCAAAGCCAACAAAACATACTTTCACACAATTCATATAAGCAGACAATCTAAATATAACTGCATTTTCACACTAACAAGACGAACCACACGTTAATCTAATTGAGTTGTCTTTGTAGGTTTTTTAAGTACGATTTACTTGAATGTCCAGTCCCCCAACAACACCAACTGTCAAGGATCCCTGTGTCCAGTTTTTAAGTGTATAATTGCTCAATTAGGAAATTGTCAATGTCAGTGACTATCACAACCTCAAGACATGCGTACGCATAGGTTAGTCGTACTTGTACGATAGAACTTTTCTGTCAAAATCCACTAAACCCATCACAACTTTTCAAATCTACTGAATCCATCACGACTTTTCAAGATGTCATCTTTTTAATTTCTCAACACAACAACGCTAATGAGATATCGAGAGTATGTCCTGTACAAACGCCGTTGATCCAATTCCAAACACTTACAAAGGCTCCGAAGCAAAGTCCCAGGAAAGCCACATAAAGTCAAACACACACGAATATGCACCATGAACCATAGCCCATCCAAGAGAAATGTCAGAATATAATATAATGGAATAAATACATTTTTGCATTCATCTTCAACGAAACGTAAATCACTAAGGGGTATTTTACAGGAGAAAGGAAAAGTGGACAAAGGAAACTATAGATTACTTGTGACCCGCACAAGCCACGACGCAGTCGTTTATTTCGGCTGCCTAGCGGCCCAGATCGCATACATAAATCATCAGTACAAAAAGCAGAACAACAAATAAAGACAGTGGGACGATTTAAGCGTAGACGCCGCCCTTTTTGAGGCTTCTAACTTCACGGTAATCGAAGCCCGCGTGACCGACAGTCATACCGTCGACCTCCTCTACAACACCCCAAGCGATAGCCTTAGCACCAACGTCACCAACAGCGCCTTGGCACTTGGCACTGAGCACGGCGCTGCAAGAGCCACCGCGAAGGATGAGTGGGTTACCGGCTGGGGTACCCTCGACAGTGGTCGGTGATGGGTCGGCACGGCGGAGACCGAAGCCGATTACCAGACCAGTTAACACCAACAGAAGGGAAACCAGAGCAAGGCAACCAACACCAGACATACCAATGGCATAGATGGCCTCGTGTGTAGTGGAGGTAACAGCGGTAGTGGCGTAAGGAGCTTCATTGAAGGTGATAACAACAGTGAAGAGCGACTGGGCAGTGACGAAGGAGATACCGGCAAAGAAGATGTAGAGAACCCAGGAAACTGGGCGAGGCAGAGTCAGGTAAATAGAGCTGGTCTGGGCACCGCGAAGAGTACTAGTAGAGAGGCGAAGAGGACGCGGGTTGCTGGCAACAGCGTACTCAGAGAGCTCATGAGACAGGAAGTAAGTAGAAAGAAGAGCGTCGGTGGAGATGTACAAAGCGATGACGAAGATTTGGGGAAGCGACGCAATGATGGAAATAGCATCGACACCAATTGTCATAGGCATAGTTTGAGAGGGCGAAGGAAGACCGAACGAGGACATGGCGTGAAGGGGGCTGTTAGTAATGCCGAGAACCAGAGCGACCAGCGCAAGGATGAACGGGACAATGAAGAAGACAGTCCACAAGATCCAACGAACGAGGCTGGGGGTCATCAACCAGTAGTGGTCGGCAGGAACGTAGTACTTAGGGTCATTGTTACCCCAACGGCCGTTCTTGACGTCATTCTTGGTCAGAAGGCAAGCACCGCGAGTAGAGTCATCGGGAACATCAAGGAACGAAGCCAGAGCATCACCCAGAGTAGCCAGAGGCTGGAACTTAGCCATAACAAGAGTGATAGCGGCAACAGCCATGGTAAGAAGAAGAGTCGACAGGGCAGTGGTGGCGAGGAGGGCGTTGTTGAGGACAACAGAGCAGGTCTCTTCAGCCTTAGCATCGCGGACGAGACAAGAGGTGATCTGGGTATCGTTGATGTTGATAGAGTTTCTAGTGACGCTAGCCCACTCGATAAGAAGGCTACCGGTAGCGGCAGTGGCGAGGAGAGAAGAGCTGGTGGACGAGGTGTTGGGGGTGAGAAGAAGAAGAACGTCGAAGGGAGTAATCAGCGAATCGGTAAAGCTGCCGACACAGTCCTCAATGGGGATGTTCGTGTAGCCAGTAGATTCAGTCTGGATCTCGCTCAGCGCAGCACTGGAGAGACCGGCGGCATTTGTGACGGCAGATGAAGAGAAAGAGGCACCGGCAGGGAACGATTCGGTAACCAGAGCCATGTTGTAGGTGGCAGAAGATTGAGAGACAAAGATAACCGAGTTAACAAAGACAGTAGTAACGGTGATGAGGAGCATGAGCACGCTGACGCATGAGGTGCGGCTACCCGAGATGGTGGCCATGTTGCGGAAAGATGGAATACCAATGTCAAGCCACTTCTTCTGTTCATGAGCACGGTCGACCTCGGTGCGGGTAGGGCTGCTAAGGACTTGGAACATGTAGTTGCCAGCAGCAAGAACAGCGGCAGAGATAAGCGCAATGACGATGCGGAGACCGTAACTGAGATTCCGGGTTGTCTCACAGGCGCCAGTGTATATTGGGCTTTGACCGATCAAAGAGCTGGAACGGGCAATAGCAGCGAAGAAAAGAACCATGATGAGAATGAGGATAGTAGCGACAACACCAAAAGCAAGAACGAAACCGGCACGCCAGCCTGAAGACCAACCGGGGTTTACTGGGGCCTTTTCGTCAACCTGGTAAGTGACAAGGTTCTCGGCATCCTCGGGGACTTCACCGGGAATGAAGAAGTTAGCGGTGCGGGAGTGAAAGCCCCGGGAGTGACGATGTATTCTGACTGATTGTGGGCCACGGCGCATTTCCCTCTTGACAGCTAATGATTCTGGGGTCTCGCCACGGATATAGTTGACGACGTAGTCTGGGATGATATCAAGATCGGTAGCAGCGCTAGCGTTGTGACGGTGGCCGCGCGAAGCCCAAGTACCCCGGCGAGCCCAGAAGCCAGAAAATGTTGAGGCGGATACGGAGCCGCTTGATGTGTGAGTGATTGGGCTGGCGCTAGTAGCATTTGTGTCAGTACCAGTACCAGAGCGCGAGCGGGTACGCAAATGGCCACTTCCGCGGAAGGGCCATTGAATTGATGGTGAACGGTCCATGTCGGAGGACGGTGTATGTGGAGGAGAGACGGCTGTGGTGGAAGAAGAAAGACGAGATAGAGTCGAAGGAGCACGGTCACGATAGGAATGGGTGCTTGTAGCTGCGGAGGATGAAGAAGACGGTCTAGGACCAAAATAGTTAGCTAGCTGCGAGAGCGGCGAGAGGAGGTCTGTATTCCTCATGGTGGATGGTGACGACGAAGTTTGCGGGACATTATCCGGTGATAGTGGACAGTGACATATTCGAAAGCAAAGAAGAAGGAGAAGAAGAAAAAGAAGAGCAAATATGGAAAGTTGTAAAGGAAAAGAGACGAGGGCATGTTGGGCAGTTGAGTGGTCTCATCTGACTGCATAAACGGGCGAAACAAGTCGCAGTATAGATTCTCGTCTCAAGACAAATCCAAGACCAAGTTTGCCAGTCCACGAGCAGAGGAAATGATGCAAGAAAATACGAAGAGCTGAGGGACGTGGTGTAACGTATTTCAAGAGCAAACGACTCGTCTAGAAGGAGATACGGCTATCTGCAGGTACTTACTTTGGTATTACTTGAGGAGGGCGAAGATGATGGAGGGTAGTTTTTGAGACTGTGATATGAATCAATCAATAATCAACGAGAGACAGACAACACGCTTGCGTGGACGAAAAGGAAAAAGAAAAGAAAAGAGTAAAAGAATATATAACAATAGAAGAGAAGGAAAGAGCCAACAAACAGAAGGCTACAGATCAAATCAATCAACAAAGTGAGGGTATCACAAAGGAATGCAATGATACCACCCGTCAACAGGAAAGAAGGTGCGGAAGAAAAGAAAAAGAAGGAAAAGGACAAAAAACGGCTAGCCGGGTCCGGACATGTAGATAATAAAAGAAAAAGAAAGAGATCAGAAAAAGAACCATGGAATCAATCTCATGTACCCTGAAAATCGACAGAGTAACAACCAGGAATTTTCCAAAAGAGACAGACATAACGCATGAATATGGAGTGAAAATCCCCCATCAACACGACGAAATGCGCGGGGTTCACGGCTCTAGACAGCGCCGAAGTTGGTTTCGTCGGGACAAGGATTCTGGCGTCTTGATGGTGTTTGAGGTTCACAGACGGACAGCTGGGATTTAGGAGGTCCGGGGGTTTGTTTGTCTATGTGTCTATGCGTCGTCCGGCAGAAAGAATAAGGCATAGGCAGGGAAAAACAAAGAAAACAGTTCATGACGAACGAGGTTATGGGATTACCTAGGTTGATAGGAAAACAATCTAGAAGGCGACTAACTAGTCCGTGATTCATATCTTCAAAGTAGTTTGTTGAAATTGTGTGTTACCTTGAGAAATTCTTCAATATCCTAATCAACCAGTTAGAATTCCGTATCTCGCAAACACCTCATAAAACTGTCCCAAAAATAACTTATCGTCTCGTCCAGTTTCAGTAAAGATACGACTTAGACGGGAACGGCAATCCTTCTCGCGAAGGGTTAAAACCCTCCCACAGGCCGATTCGTGTCCACCTTCCGTTGTCTAGGACCCCTAGTTTACTAGTTCATTTATGCAGGTCCGACCTATGTTTGTGCATACTTGACGCCATGACGAGGTGACATGCGCTTGGGCTGTTCTGGACCAAAGTCAGTAGATTTGATCATTGTCTTGGCTCTAGGAAAAAAGGTACAACTACCGAGTTAGCTGGGCTGTATGAACATACATATGCATAGCTAGCTGTCATTATTGTCAGGTCACTTAACAATCGGAGTATAAATTTGAAGGGATTCAATTATGATTGAATTCGGAAGGAGCTGACTGTGTCACCAAAAGGTGACGGGTGAGAGAACTAAAAAAAAAAGGCTAACTAAACTGGTCCACTAACAAGTGACAAAAACAAACTAAATCGCTGAAAAGCGAAGAAAACAATTGAAAACAGGATTAACTAACAAGTCAACTAACCACCAAACTAAAAGAAAAAAACCAGAACAAGAACTAAACGAGAGAGACAATGACACAAGTTTCTGACAAGAAACACCAATCGCAAAAAAAGAACCCACTGACTCTAACAAGAGTAACAGCAAACATCTCTGAAAAGAGCATCAAACAATAGCCAAGAGGCTAACAACCCTAATAACCCTCACTTTTTTTTTTTTTTTTAGATATCAGCCAGAATGGCCTCAGCGGCCTTCTCAGAGACCATGTAGACAGCAGTGGCAATGAAGTAGCCAGGAATGTCAGGGAAGACACTGGCATCGACAACACGGAGACCGCTAGTGCCGCGAACCTTAAAGTCGCTATCGAGAACAGCAGACTCGTCCTCATCAGCGCCAATCTTAGCAGTGCAGCAGGCGTGGTGACCCCAGGCCTCCTTGCGAACCCAGCTGTTAAGGTCAGTGACCTCTTCACCGGGCCAGACCTCGGTGAAGTTACCGTGACCAGGCTCAAGGTTAGAGTACATAGAGCGGATGAACTCCATACCCTCGACAACAGCAGCAGCATCCTTGTCGCCACCCTCACCAGAGAAGGAGTTGAAGACGATCTCGGGAGTGTCCTGGGGGTTGGTGGAGCGAAGCTTGACAGTGCCGTTGTGGTTGCGAGAGTGAGCCTTAAGAACACCCCAAGTCCAGTGCTGAGAGTCAGAAGTGGTGGCGTTGGAGTAACCAGGGTAGTAACCTCTGAAGTTGACGGCACCAGCGAACATGAACAGATCGGGCTCATCAGTCTCAGCCTGAGAAGACTTCAAGGTAAGACCAAGGGGGGCACCGTTGCTGTGGTAGATACCGCGAGTAGTAGCATTGGTACCCTCTTCCCAGGTAGAAAGGCACTTGTCTCCAGGGCGGCCAAATTCGCAGTGCTCAATAGACTCAAGAGCCTCGGCGGCTTCCCAGTTCATAGTAGCTTCATAACGATCCTGCATGTTAAAACCAAGACCAGAGACCTCGGAGAGAACAGTGATGTTAAGAGCTTCAAGCTCATCACGGGGACCGACACCGGAAAGCTTAAGAAGCTGAGGAGTGTTGAAGGTACCGGCGGAAACAATGACCTCGCGGGTAGCATTCATGGTAGCCTTGACACCGGTAGTGCTGTTGTGACGGGGGTCAGCGCCGTACAAGCTGCGACCAGTCATAGTGTTGACACCAGTGGCACGGGGAATGGAACCAGTAGTATCGAAGAGAACCTTAGTAGCAAGAGTCTCAAGAAGGATGTCAAGGTGGTATTGGCGAGTGCCATTGGAGTAAACAGCGGTGGCAGTCTCAATGATGAAGTCACGGGCACCGTTGCGGACACCATCCTGAGCGGCCATGGGAATCTGCCAGAGGCCGGCAGTCTGGTCACGCTCGACAGTAGGAGCGTTGAAGTCAGCAGCAAGAGCAGCGCTGAAAAGGGACAGATCAGGAGGGTAGCTAGCGTTAATACCAAGAGCACGGGCAGCGCCAGTGAGGATGTTCTGGATGCTAGTATCGGGAAGGAGCATGTTGAGATCAGTCAGAGAGGTACCGAGCCAGCCTGAGAAACCGTGACCGGTAGTGTTGGAGTCAAGGTAGTTGTTGCGCTCAAGCTTGACGAACTGCTCACGCATGGAATCAGCAAGCCAAGAGTCATCGTTGGTGGTGTTGGCAATGGAGTCCCAGTCGGAGCGGAAGGGAGCAGTGGTAATCATGGCGTTGTGGGCCGAGCAGCCACCAAGAGTTCCGGCACGAGGGTAGAGAAGACCGGCAATATCATTGGAAGGGTTGGCATTCAAGCTGATCTGGGAGTTGAGAACTTCGTACTGGTCCATACCCACAACGTACTGGTTCTCACCCGCAGCAAAGGCGCACTTGGAGTCAGCCATCTGCTCAGTGTCATTGGCGTAGTGCTTAACAAAGTAACTCCAGCGAGTCTCGGGATCCTCGCCAGTGTTGAGCTGAAGACCGGGAACACGGTAGAGGTCCGATTCACCCTGGTCGTTACCGGCCTCGATGAGAAGAACGGAGTGGCCGGCAATGGCAAGACGGGAGGCGAGAGGGCCACCACCGGGACCGGAGCCAACAACAATGTACTCATAGTTAGAGAGAGCAGTGTTGGGAGTAACAAAGGGAGTGAAAGGACGAGAGAAGACCTGCTGGGGAATGGCAGCGGAAAGGGCGGGCCGGACGGCAAGACCCAAAGTCAACAGAGTGATGATAGGAGAAGACATTGTGATACAATGAGAAAATAGAAGCTCTGAAAAGATCTTGAAGGGACGTAAAAGGACGCAGTAAGTTTTGAAGTAGACAAGCCGACAGACTTATAGAATGACCTAATAAGGTAAACTAGAAAGCAAAAGACCTGAAAAGGTGGAAAGAGAAGTGTTGTTGTTGTTGTTGTTGTTGTTGTTGTTGTTGTTGAAGTAGTTGTTATGTGATGAGGATGGTAAGCAAGAAGAATAGACTGTGTCATGACGGGATATGACCGGAGTCTTTATACTCGGTGTTCGTCAGTCGTCCTCCGTAATTTTGTCAGCATGTGCGTCATCGTCAGAAGCGCCTGGTTTCCCTTCCTCTATCTCCGCATCATGACAAAAACCTCTCTTCCCCTCCTAGGTTGAGGATCTCATCCGTCAAAAGAGAGGGGTATGTTCAGTCATCCTTCACTGCCGGTTCTTCAAGGGACTTCCCAGCTTTGTTGACGGCCATCCACGGACGCATAGAGCCCCGGTCTATTGTACTTCAGACCCCAATACACATGCAACGCTGCCTCACCAGTTCATCCGTCTGGCCCTCCGCTTCCACGCGAGCTGATGCTTCCCTGACCCCAACAAGGTAAGCTAACCCCCGTATCCCTCCCCCACTCAGGCCGCTCTATTGTTTATAGAGCACTACAGTATGCACCCCGGCTTCGGCTATAGCCCAATATCTGCACTTTACGCCATTTAGAGTAGTGCTAGGACAGGCAATTGTATGAAAGAAACACTATATTCATACATCTTGCTAAACATAGACGTCAGATGTCCAAGGGCTCCATAATCCTGAAGTTTCTATTTGTTAATGACATGGTGACATATCTTGTCCTAAAATGGACAAAGTAAGTCACAATAGAGTTGTCAGGAAGTTCAGTGGATCCACATAGATGAAGATGATTTCATAGGTTTTAATTACCCGAATGTATTTCGATCTCTCACAATAAGCATAAGCAAGAGTTACAGTGTCCAACAGAACAAACTTACCATGGAACTGGTCCTGTCAGACATCTTATCTCACAGGAATGTGACAGAAATCCAACATGGTGTTTCCGTCACAGCCGGTACCGAATAAAGTACAGCACGGCTCCAACACAGCAAAGCCGCCAAACAAAAAAATCCTCAATATCAGCCGCAAAAGATATTAGGTCTACGCTGTCAATGGCGGGGCATCCGAATATCATATACCCGATTAGGGTATGTACAAGCGATGGATCGAGTGTACAGGCGTACGTGCACATATGTAGACACATGCATTTCACACGACGTAAACCTTTCAAAAGGACTGGGGTGTGAACTTGTGTATCACTTTGACCTTCGGAAGAATGTCCTTTTGTCATATTCAGCGTCTCCATCCGATCCATGAAAACACCATCAGCTGTTGAAGATTTCCTTGTGAAAATACACACACATACACACATGGCCAACGGCCGTCGGACACGCTTTCCGAAAACACCATGTTTATAAGACAACTAACTACTATCTTGACTTTAGCACCTTGTCACCGTTAGCTGAAGGCCCTTTACCCCCTCTCGCCGCTATAATCGCCACCCGTCCGTACCTTCCCGTAAACAAAACCTGGTTTTGTATAACCAACCTGGTCCCTTCCACTCTCGTCCCTTCTATTCTCACAAATCGCGTCATGTGGAAACCATGAAAAAAAAATACTAGGGTTTAAACACCAGTTTCTCATTGTTTGCAAGTCGCCTAGTCCCTGTTTTTGACGCTATTTACTAGGACAGAAAAGAGATAACAAATCCATGGCTTGTCAATGAAGAAAAGTAAAAAAAAACAAGACAAGTGAATTCCCCTCTTTTTCGGTTGTCGCCAAAAACAAGAACAATGCCCCGCACTCTTTATGGTCCCGTTCTTTCATTCGTAGTTTTTTTTTCCTTCCGGCGGCCCGCCTTCGAGGGTCGTTCGTTGCCGTTCCGTCGGTTCCTGGTGTAACTATGGCCGAGGTAGGTACGGAATACCACCTTGAGTTACATGATTCGTCACACTGGGGGAGTGAACGACATGTCATCTGGTATTCCTCCCTTCCGTCCCATCCTATTGAATGTATACCACTATATCTACCAAAATAGGAAATATTCAAAACACTGGTCAGCCTGAAAATACAAATTGCGTGGATCCCGACGATCCCCCGCCGTGTCCAGCCAGACAAGTTAAGACAACAGGGCCACTTGACCATGTGCAAATTTTGACTGTTATAACCACGCCCTAGTGGGGGTTTTGTCACGATACGAAGCTGTGAAGGAGTGAGAAAGAAAAAAAGCGGATCTTGGTTGATGTTGGCTTTGACTGGTTCTCGTCTATCCAATTGACGTCACTATTGTGCCGATTTGTGTTTAATGGTGGGGTCAATCCATGTGGACTTTTTCCCGGAAATCATCTTCATGAGACCCCCCCCTGTGTCTATCTTTACGGATCAACTGCAAAAGCAAGATTATGCAGGTGGGATCGATTATAGGAAGCGGGCTGAGATGGGATGGAGCTGGTCATGGGTACATGTGAAGCGGAGCAAGGTTTTTTCTTCCCCGTCTTGGTTTTTATTGCTGTGTCAGGTAGTCAGTCAGTCATCCTCCCCACTCCCTATTATCTTTATGACCTTGTCTTGTCTTGTCTCTTTAGGGCTATTTTCTTCATGAAGTACAGGAAGGGAAAACTTAGCGTTTGTTTGGTTCTGGGACTCCGGATGCAACACTAAAACAAAGGGTCGGTTTTATTCTCCTTGGCTCCTGTAAAGAGTTTTATTGTATGTTGCCGGTGTTCCTGCATGTATAACCCGTCATATATACGCCCGACGTGATATATTCATGAAACTAAACAAATGAGAGAAAACTTTAAAGTATTCTCTTAGGTATTTCCAACTATCGGGTTTAACAACATCCAAGTTTGAATAAAGCTCCACCCACTCACTACTCTAAGACACATAGAGAGACACTCACATGCTCAATATCTCTTCTCGGCCCATACTACGCAAATTCTTCATGAACCCCGCCTCACTCGCCTCAACAGTCCGCCCAGCACTTTCATCAGCCGCTCATCCCATCTTCCTACTGGCCCTTCAAGCCCCCACCACCGACGCAGATCGATTTCCTCCCCACTTCGAACCCCCCCCTCTCCATTTGGAATTTCACACCACCACACACACATGTATGTATTTACCTCGCGATGACACACCCTACAACCCTTTTGATCAAAAACCTGGAAAGACTTGTCCTCGGCTCCACCTCCCTCCTACAGTCTATTTACCCCTCCAACTTACAAAATACAATCATGCTAACCGCATCCCTCCCCCTCCTATAGGCTCCTTCCAGCTGTTTCCGCAAGCCACAGCCGGTCCGAAATTGTCACCTCGGGTATGCGTGGCTTGTGCATCAGGCGGTAAACGTGTTTGTTAAAGGTAAAGTACTTGCATATCGATGTAACCTTGAACCTTGAAGTACCGTTAGTATCATGTGCCGTGGGTTAACATTGAAGATGTTCGAATAGGGTTTTGTATATACCCTAGTGTATGACGATAACCCTACCGTCGGCACTTGGCTTATCAATCAGTGATTACAACATGATCACCAAGCATTGACTACTAACTACTTTGCATTCAACCCATAGTGTGCACAAACTTTTGCCTGGAATTAATTTACCCCCAACACGCCGCATTAGCGCCATTAACTCAGCCGACGCGTAAATCACCACCATTCTCACCGCCACCCGACGGATAAACAGCCCTTTTAAAAGCCCTCAACACTTCATCATAATGTTACTTTGAAGAACACATATGCACATACAACAAAACTTCAACCCACCAATTACCAACATTTCCAATTCCCAAAAACCCTTATCATCGTAAGCTGCCCAAAAGTCGAGGTCCAGAATACCACTTCCACGCTATGGCAAAAAATCAGCCCTCTAAACAACCCCGCCATCGTTCGATGACATGCCAAAATGGCCTGTTCTCTAACCAGCGCATCTGCCTACCTACCATGGCGGGCGGGCGGGCGGATGGCGGATCCAGTAGGGTACCCCTTTGCCCTTTCCAAAGTAAGAGGAAATGTGCGAACAACAGAAAGAGTACGAACACATTGTGATGAACCCTTTTTGACCCCCTAGCATGCGTGCGTCTTTTCATGTGCAAAGATTCACACATACGTAGCCTCACAATTGAAGAATCTCGTCCGTCATCATGACAAACCCGCCTCAAATCATGTCCATCCCCGTAAACCTTCCCCCGTCCAGAACCCCATCCAAAACGCAATTCTTGGTAATATCCCACCATAGATAACGCAAAATCAGGTCCTCTCCACGCAATAAAACCCCGCTATAAACAGCATCTGTCAGACATTCCCTTACTAAAAATCAAATTCACGCTTTTTCCCCCAGACATCACCCCAGACGGCCCCCCAGGTGGCGCCATTCCGTAGGTAGACCCCCGTCGCTCTTTCCTTTTTCGACCAAGTCTGACATGTTGGTCGGGGCGCAGGTTGAGAATAGGATGGGCGGATAACGAGTATATATAAGAGACAGTAATGGCGGTAAAGAATACCCTTTTGTTGTTATTTTTATTTGACATTCACTTGAATCATTTCAGTTTCCTACAAATCATTTTCAAAGCAAGCTTCAACTCAACAACTATCTCGACAAGACTCTCATCCCAATATCCAAAAAGTCCCTTCTTCTCAAGCATCCTTCCTGCTATACAACGATCCATCAAAATGTCTCCCACCTACACAATGTCCGCCCACCTCTGCAAGCAAATCTACACTTCATGGCGTCAAACCCACCCATCGCAGCAGAACCCGCATCAACAACAGCCGCAGTTTTCCGCCCAGAATGTTACCCCCCCTACAACACCCACCTACCCTCTTCGCATTTCCCGCGCTTCTCGCTCGCCTTCTCCAAAACGCTCCATGGATAGTGAGCGTGGCGAGTGAAGTTCCGGCGGCAGCGGCTACCGTGATGGCGGCCATGATACCGACCCCTCGGGTGTGTTGATGGTGGTATTGGTTGACATGTTTTGACATGTTTTTTTTACGCCTGTTGTTTACTTGTTGTTTTTCGCACTTATTAATGAGATGTCTGCCGTCTCAAGACAGACTGGAGTTCCGGATTGGGTTGTAGCTATTTGTTGCCATTCTTCTTGGCTTTTTTCTTATTCCTTGATTCAATACAATTATACAAATTCACTCTACATACATATACAAAAGAATCCCTAATGTGTACAATGTAAATGTAAAATTAACCCTGGTCATAACGTCATCATTTCTTTAAACCCTAATCTAAATTGGTCCCAACGGCGTAGGTTCATCGACTCCCGCTGTGGTACTTGGTGTAACAACCACAGGGACGACACCACGACCGCCACCAGGAACCAACGAAGGAGGAACATCGGAGCTCTCTTCGCCACTAGTCATATCATCACAGTCGCCATCCTCAGCCGCAACAGCGCCTCCACCAATGCGCCGAGTAGCTTCAATCTTATCGGCTTCAGTCACCTCACCCTCCGGCCGTTGCATGTCCTCCTTCCATTGAGGCTCGCCCACCTCGTGACCGATCGACATACCCACCCGAACAAGTGTTTCGAGCGGCATCTGAGAGTTTTGAACCAAGTCTTCGTCAAACTGCATACGACCTGGCTCAAACAGACAAAGAAGAGTCGATCCACCAAACTTGAAATAACCGAGTTCCTCACCACGGGCAACCTGCTCACCGGCCTTGCGTGTGATGACGGTACTTCCCACCATCATAGCACCAATGCAAATGACCATCACACGACCGTGGGCCACACTGTCAATAGGCACAAGCACGCGAACGTTCTCGCCATACACATCCAGAGTAGACCGGATAGCCATTGGATTGACAGTGTAGTACTCACCAGCAATCAACTTGTCTTGACCCATGACACCATCCACGGGAATATGGAAACGGTGGTAGTCTTGGGGGGCAAGACGGAAGATACCGAGAGCACCGCCTTCGTACCGAGCCACATCCTCAGGATAAGCATCACCAAGGAGTCTCTTGATAGAGAACTCACGACCCTTGACCCACACCCGCGTAGCTGTGTCGATTTGGTTGAAGACAACAGACCGGCAGTCGGCTGGCGACACGATGATTTTCGGGTTGTTGGGAGCTGAGCACGGCCGAGCACCTGGCTTGAGTGCACGGTAGAAGAATTCGTTGAAATTCTTGAATTCAGACAACGGCAGAAGAACTTCGCTGAGGTCCAGGCGGTGGAAGGCGATAAATTGTTCAATTTGGTCCTTGCTTGCCGGGTCGTCGTACTTATCACCCTGCTTAATACTCAGTTTCTTGAGAAGCTTACGGATACGCTTGCGCTCCATGCTGCTCGACTTGAGACCCTTGTACAACAACCGAATACCCAAACGCACGTAGACGCTCATCTTTTCCTCATTGATCAGACCTGTCAGGCGGTCTTGCACGAGGATATTGGCCGAGTTGGCACCAACCTTGTATCCACCGTAGCTGATCTTGGTGAGCACCTTAGAGTACCACTTGCGCTGAGCCTGACTGGCTGTGACGAAACCGCCCATCATCAGGTCATTAACCTGACGCCAGTCTGACGAAGCACATGTCGCCATGTGAGTGATGATGTCGGCATCGCTACGCTTGTTGAGGCGTGGCTGATGGCAGATAGGGCATTGCGCAATCTCAACTACGTGCTCTTCGCCGGTACCCTCACCGACGGCACTGCCGTCAATAATATCTGGCTCATCACCCAAGTTTGGCGCATCCACATTGGCAACTATAGGTAAAGGAGTTGAAGTACCACTGCCAGCTTCAGACTTATCGCCGAGGGTAAACATAGGCGGCAAGAGCCCCTTCGCCGCTTCAACAGAGTGTTTGAGCTTGTCGGTTACAGACGGACCCCGCGAGCGTTGCTCCAGCTGGTCCTCGAGGCAAATGATGGCTTCGTCGATCGTCAACTTATCAAGATCGCTGCCATCAGGGCCCCGGTGTGGGAACCGCCGGAAGAAGCCTTCAATTGTGCTATCACGCAGAGTTGAACCAAGCGAGTCCAGCATCGTGCTCAATTCAACCCGGGAGATCTCTCCGCTTTCATCTGAGTCATACTGGCGCATAATGGCCCTCCAGAATTGTTGACGCAAGGCGTGGTAAGGCATATACTTGGCACGCACAGTCAGCTGTGGGTTGTGTTTGGACTCCCATTTTTCCTGGTGCTTCATGGTCATAGCCACATTGTACTCAATAAAATCGCCATCTTCCTCATCAGGCTCATCTGAGGTTGCCGCCGCCGTCGCCGCCGCCGCGACATCGACTGGCTTGAGAAGCGCTGGGTTTGCAACAGCGGGAGCTACGCTCGTGGTTGCTGGAGTCACCGCTTTGTCGCCAGAAACCGCCGACCGATCAACGGAGGGGTTCCGGAGGTTGCTGCTATTACGGTCCACAGAAGGGTTGCGTCCAGTGGCATTTCTGTCAACGGAGGGGTTCCGTCCCGTCGCAGACCGACCAGGCTTCGCTAGACTCTGGGCCGATGGTGACCGCGACATGGACATCTTGAGGCCACGCTTCTTCTTTTCCACTGGAGCATGATCAGGAATCTCTTGCAGCGCATACAGACCAGTTTCGGGGTCGGCCTGAGGCGCTTTACTGATCAATTCCTGGACAGCCAAGTCACAAGACGCAATGAAGTCGTTTCCGGAGTAATGGTCGTGGTCGATAACAGTGAAAGAAAACTTGTAAGCCTGCTCGTGGCTCATGACTTGGAAAATCATCTTTTCCTTGTAAATGGGGTTGAGGTTATGGCGCACCCGGCGCGTACGGTATGTCTTCTTGCCTAGCGAGGCCACTACAAATGGATCCATGTCGAAACTGGTACGGGTAAGGTTGTGCTCTGGTGGCAAGTCCGTGATCTTGACAATCTCTAGGTAAATGACACCAACCATGTCTGACCCG